>DF357598.1:72466-103733 GCA_000787875.1 Solanum virginianum
ATCTCGGAATGATAAACGGTCAATAACCCGACGAAAAAGCTCCAGCACTTGACAGTACACATGAACAAAATCAGTATGCATCATGGCAACACAACCCCAGAAAAGCTGGGGATAGAGTATAACCTTTTCTGGTTCCATATTCTCTACCATCACTTGTAATGTTAACAAGATCTCCATAACAAAACCTAAAACTTCTGGTATGGGATTTCCCAAGCACCTGTGAAGACAACGTAGCAGGGATACACATGCATCATTTGTTACATAAGGCCCTAGTGAACGGTAAATCTGGTGGGAGCGGCAGGCCAAGTGTCTAGATGTGCACTCCATGGCCCATTTAAGTGCCTCTGCTCCCCAAGTTTCTCGTAGATCTCCTTGAAAGAAGATAGCATCCACCATACTCTGCACCAGAGCGGACAAGAGTGCTGCACTTGGTAACTCTGTTCTCACTACTGTGGGGTCCTCATTTTCCCACATCATGCTACCTCGCTTAGATTGAACATACTTTATGAGGCTCACTACTTGCTGCTTGTTCTCTCCATCATTATTTTCAACATCATATAACTCCAAATGACGCCCTGCAAGTGAATATAATAGATTTACAAGCAGATGCTGACAATGCTCCAAGACAATATCCTCTGAACTATCCATAGATACAAACGTGACATGAAAGAGCAAAGGTAAATGCTCCCGGAAGTCCTCATCATTCTCATAGGCAATTTCAGCAAGTAGAATTAATGCTATGTCTGCGTGAGAGAGAGAGTGCTGCTGATGTCCTTGCAATGCTGAATGAAGTTCTTTTGCATTAACCCCGTGCATTACAGACCCAGAATGCAACCCATCTTCCCCCGAATTTGGAGTGTCAATCAAGTAGTCTCCGCTGTCTCGAGAACGATGACGACTTCGCATACTTCCAGTCGAACTCCGTACCCCCATTAATGGCCCTGACATGTTCACCAGTGATGGAAGAAGTTGGCCAGACCTACCAGCAGTTCCGGGGACAATATTCAACTCAGGAGGCATAGGAGTTAATGGGCCTGAGGAACTTCTCCCTCCAACAGTGGGTGTTCTCCAGCTCAAGCTCCCACTTGTGTTCCTCAGAGGACCATCGAAGGACCCACGAACTAATAAAGGTGACATGTGCGGTTGACTATCTACAACTGATGCAACTTGAACCACAGAATGCCCCTGAGAAAATTCTAACAAGGTGTGTCCATTTACCTCACCTTGGTTTGCACTAGGCCTCAGAGGCTCTATGCTATCAAGCATTCGCTGAGCAAGTTGATAAACCAAATGATCAATAGTACGTTGGGGGCATATACGAGCTAAATATAAACTCACCCTTTTAGCAACAGAGAAGTATGTAGCAAATGCACCACTTATTTCTGCTGATGCATTTGAATCGCAATCTTCAATACCTTTTGCAATCAAAAAATCTAAAACTGGACTTATGTTCCTAGGTTTGCTGGCAATTGTACTCCAAAGCTTCTCAATTTCATCAGGAAATTGATCACCATGCCGCCATGTCACATAATAAAGACTTTTCAATAGTCTATCACTCCAACCAGAGTCCTTGAGTCTCCAGAAATTGAGATTCTCAATCCATGGAGCCATACACGTCAAGACTTGATGCTGTGCAATTATATCGACTGCATCAAGCTGCCTCTGCATGATTTCTTCACAAAGCCACTGACTAAGTTCAGGGTGATCTTTAGCAAGTTTACAAGAGAGTTTGTACTGGAACTGCTGATACGAATCGGGAAGATTCCCTACAACAGCAGCTCTGTAGCTACCTGAGCCCTCCATGCCATCCTCAGCCCATTCACGGACAGAGAGTGTCTCAAGCATCTGAAGGGCATCATCACGAATTTGTCTAGAAGGATCTACCACCTTGTAGAGGATCAGGCTTAAGAGTCTCTGAATTTCACATTTTGGTATCTCTTGACGCATGTAAACTTCTGCTAGCACACTGAAGTAGCCATCTGCAATTGCAGCATCTGAGTAGTAGCACTGCACCAAATACAAACTTAAGTGCTTCAGAAGTACATGTCTACCAAAGGGAGAAAAGGTTAAATATAACTTGCTGCAAGTAACGACAGCAAATAAGTTGATGAATCTTCAACCTTATTTGTATATCAAATAGGACGCAGTAAATGCAACACTAAAGAATGCTAAAAGAATGAGACTGGGACACCTACCATGGAAGCAGAAACTGCCCGAACAAAAAACCGTACAGAAAATAATTAATCAAAAGGGCATACCTCATAACACCATTATGCATGTAAGTTTGGGTGCACGTGTATACTTTAGATGAGTCACACATTAACAATCACATTTAAGATAGTGATTATACAAGTGCAATTTGAACATAAATCATATTAGTAGCTAAAGAAAACAAGTGTAGTAGAAATAAATGAATGAATTACATGCACAGAGAGGCCCTACGTGTAAAAGGAAAGAAAAGGAAAAGCGCACCTGATCAATGCAAGCAGGAAAGAGGTCCAAATTTGTTATAAGAAGATTTCTTAAAGCTAATTTTGCAAGTGAAACTCGAAGATGACTTCCTCTGTGCCTATCACGGCCAGTGGTTCCTCTGCCACTTTCACCAGTGAATCTTGAATAAGATGGAGTTCTTGGATCAGCAGGTGAATAACCAAATGGAGCCCTTGGTGCAGGCTCAATGAATAGGCTATTAATCCAAGATATTACACGCCCACTCATCTTTCTTGCATTGTCATCAAAGCAGGGGCCATACAATAGTGAAGCCATTGCATTTGAGGAAGCCGACTGGATTGCCTCTACCTGTTCACTCAATTCTTTATCAAATGATAGTTTGTCCAAGGAGTCTTTTGATCGAGAGTGCTGAGCAGACTTGTATCGCTCTACTTCACGTCGATAGTCATTAACACCATCCTGATTCCAAGTAATGCTAGCATCATCACTCCAGGTGAGCAGAAGATCAAAAAGTCGCCTCCTAGTTCTGATATCAAATTTCTCAGATCTAGAGTCAACAAATTCAGGAGCCAGGGATCTCAATACAGAAGCAAGTGCATAACGGAGGGGTTGCATATCTTGAAAACTCTCAGCAGATGCTGTTAATATCTGTCTTGTTGTATCTTCAATGAACTTTAAATAATGAAGGCGGAAAACTGGTTTCCTACTAAGCATTCCAGGCCAGATATTCTCAGCAACTGTGCGGTATATATTCGCAATGTGGATACGAACTTCTTCTCGACGAGATCTTTGGCTCTGCAATAAAAACATTATAAATCTACTTAAGCATCTGATAGGACATATATTCTACCAAATAAAGTGCAAATGAATGCCTATAACTACATGCCCAATCAAGCTCATAAAAAATTCAGGACAGAATATTGAAAGACTATGTTGTTGTAAATACAGAGCTCCATGCCCGAGAATCTGTTTAGCAAAAATTTGGAAATTCTTGTGCAAATATAATATATAAATCAATTTACGGAACATCAATTTAGTGTCAGATTGTGTTTTTGCTTGATATCAATTAATAAGGATATAATCAAGATTAATGAACAGATCAAGATTTTTGGATATAACAGAATTGGTTAGAGAACATCATCAGTAATATCATCTCCTGCTATTAGCATGCAAGAAATGTGTTTCTCCAACAACATCATACCCGGCGAATGTGTTTCTCCAAACCTGGGCATTTTTTATAAGAGAGATGTTAAACACATGGCTGTCAGTCTATGTAAATAGATTAGTATGGAAAACACTTGATGTTATCCCTTCACTAACAAGTTTCTTTACTACAACTTTGCATCAAATCGGCGGCTGCATTCTCTGATTTTAACCTCCAAGGGTTCACCTTTACATGTCATTAGGAAAGGAAGAAAAAGGCTTCCAATCCACGCATTCCATTATCCAAGTGGTCTAAGAACTAAGAAGTTCCATGTTCATACTGTTTTGGAAACTCTATGCCATGAAGTAGACAGAAACTCATGACAATCCCATGAATCCAATAAAGGAAGAAAAGGGAAGGATGAATTAGGCACTCAATTACTGACATCAAATAATAGGGAAGATGAGATAAAGGGAGAACAATGACGGGGAAGTATCAAAAGAAGTACCTTCCATTTTGGTTTCCCTTCTGTCTCCAAAGATACCTCGTCGACGAAAGATGCCAGCTCATTAAACATGACTTCACATATTTCAAGATGGGCGTGGCCAAGAGCCATTGTAGCTGCATGCTAAAACAAGCAAAAAGAACAAATTACTTGACACATTCATAACATCCAATGAAAAGTTTTGATTCTCTCCTGCTTCTCTCGACTGCATGAAATACTAATACACACACCATTACCCAAATTCCTGGGCTCTTATTCTCATAAAATATTTCAGAGAGACACAAGACTTTGAAAAACTTTTTTAATATCTAGGAATATGACAGTATATTAAGGATCTCCTGATAATAACCAGTGTCATTACAGGGAACAGCTCAAGGATTATTCATTAAACTGAAAAACCAAAATTGTAATTTGATATCAGCCCAGTGTTTATTGATGTATTTTCCATTTCTTACAAATAAACCCTGGTGCTTTAACATTCTTCCAAGTTCCAAAGGCATGATATGTTTGTCCTAGATAGAGGCTGCAGGAAGTTTGAAGACCAAAATTCAGTCAAAGGATTCTTAAGTACTCATGAGATACAAGGTTAAACAGAAATTACACCAACTCCATAACACCAATCTCAATCGCAAGCCTTCGACAATCAAAATATTTCATACCATCATGAATTCATCATTAGATTGTCAATATATTATTCTATGCTCCAACATTTACATCAAGAAATAAACACATACAGAGCCTAACAACCTTATTACCACCTGAAAGGTTTTCTGTAGCCAATACTTACTATATTTGATTCGGAACCAGACTTTAAGGATGGGAAAATCAGGTGAAAAAGTTCTTTGGTAGCTGCTGAACCACCACCTTCTTTACTATCAGGTGGACATGAGCATGCAAACATTCCATACATCAGCCATTGATCTAGCTTGTTATCTGTGTCCTGTGATTGATGAGCCTTTCCACCCAAATCAGAAGGAGTGATATGAGCAAGCCGCTGAATAACTTCCAGTCTGCCAGTAGCATTAAACAAAGATGGAACATTTAGCCATCTGCATAAATTGCTTGAATTTGAAATTTTAAAAAATAGGAGCTGTATCAATGAATAGGAAATTGACATGAAATATTTGTTCTCTAATAAAGACCAAAATCGCTAAGTCGAAGGAATGTGTCAAGGTAGAACACCAAAGAAATATAATGTTCATCTCATCCCAAAAAGTAGCAGACGTGTACTCCATGTCAAATTGCATGCATAGATTTTTCTTGCAGAGAAGAGAAATTAATTCATGATTCTAAGGACAAGTAGAGAAATTTTGTTAACAAGAATCTTTTTTTTTTTCCATCAGCAGTATTATAGTTGGACTGAACCATTACACACAAATCATTCCACAAAAGAATTGTTTAGACTTTTCCAAAGTATACACGAAAATTGCATAAAAAAGATAGATGATGTTCAAAGGCAGAAAGAAAGGAACAACTTTCACGTCTTAGATGTCTATATTGCCACAACTGGCTTACTTTGCATCCTGAACAGAACTTGGACACAGCTCAGCAGCATACTTGACAAGCTCACTAAGACAACGAGCCCATCTGTGCTTATCAGGGCTATCAAATAGTATAGCAATTAAAAGTATGTGCTTATCAGGGCTATCAAATAGTATAGATTGGAGAGTAACATCAGGGGGTACAGGATCAGACTCTCGCCTCAGATCAAATGGACGCCCTGAATCCCGGTAACAGCTCTGAACTATATCATCCTGAAAAAATACAACTCCTTACCAGATACATACCTGAATTTCTTAATCAGAAATAAAAGAGTTACCTGCATGCCCAGAATGCACTACAAAGGAAAGAGCTGTTACATACCCCATTCTCTTCTAAAACATCAATTATAAATATGGGTTCAGCTTCATTTCTCAAGATATGATCTGATCGTTCAGGCAATGAAAGTTCCCTAATATCGTTTCGCAAGGCACGAACACAACGCAGTAATTCCAGTGCTGTATGTCGAATCTGACTATCCACAGAACTAAGGAATATAAGACCAACTGCATCTATCTCCGAAGCATGAAATTCGATTGTTTGGGAGTGATGGAAGGAAGACTTCTTGAACCCGTCAGTCCTCTGTACACGCTTTGCATCTGAAACATCATACTCCACCTTATCGTCACTTAGGCAAGCTCTCCAAAAACACATAAGTTCCAAAAGGCGCTTCAGAGACGTTTGAATGAGAAGAGGGAACTCATCCGGAAGACGCATAATGAAGTTTGCCATCCCTCTCATAACTGCAAATCGACGGTGTGGAAGGTATCTTACAATGCGATTGAGTACCTGTACAGCTTCCTCACGCACACCTGGATCAATACTGATGCCATGTTGAGGTATAATCCCGGTTATTTTATCACTTCGGCCAACTTCTTCAATCAGATATGGTATACACTTCAGAACTGAGTGGAATAGATAACCCTGAGACTTCTCCTTTGTTACAGCATCTGTGGGACAAAAGCATTTATATGGCATCATTTATATTACACCAATTTGGGATAAAATTCACTTCTTCAAACAATCTAGAGGCAATCCGAAAGAAGAGGTCAAAAGATAAGATAAGAAATATTTCTAGGGGATTAACGGTATGCAAAAAGGCAAGTATACTAAGAGGTATGGCCAAAAAGGTGTTGGATGGTGAACAAACATTCAAAGGTTTCAATTATAAAATCCAAACCATAAAATATTGATTTGGTTTGTGCAATGTTTATTGCTACATTACAATCCCCGCATGACTTCTCCCCAAACAAAAAGACCCCCAAATGTTGCAAGGATTGCAAATTTAAGCAAAGTGAGGGAGGCTCTAAACGCTCCAAGGCAACCCCCTTTGGACTCGAGTCACATTATACTAATCCCTTGAAAGGGGAGATATTTGTCTAGTGCATATCTTATGTCTTGAGTTGCCAAACAGTACACTCTAATAACAATTTTCAATGCTCTGCACCTTATAATGTCCAATCCATGCACCCAAAAACACTGTACTCTTGGAAACAGTTACTAGCAGAAATACAAGGTAAGGTTGCGTACAATAGACCCTTGTGGTCAGGCCCTTCCCCATACCCTGTGCGTACTAGGCTTGCCCTTTTATTTGACTAAACATTATCTTTAATTTATTGTCGGAAATTGGTGACTTAGTATGCCTTTGTTTACAATGTATATTTAAGAAATTTGCTGGACACATTGCTTCTCAGCTCAAGACATTTTTTCCAATATTTTTTATCAGAATAATATTTACAATGTCTTTTCATATTTTAAATTTGTGTGCTTTATTTTTCAAGTATAAAAATAGATTATGCATAATGCCTCAGAGATAACACATAACTCTAGATGTTATTGCATTCTCCTGTGAAGCTCATATTGTGCTGCAGATAACCAAATTAAAAAATCATATCTTTGCTCTTCATTAATTCTTTTTAATTGATAAATATATTTGGTGAAAATTGTTATAATAGGAAGACCTGGAATCCGAGTTAACAAATCCAGGACCTGCCTTCTTGTTTGAAAGGAGAGGAAGTCACGTGGCATAGCCCGTAGGAGGCAGCAGGACTGCAGAAAAAAGCCACAGGGAAGGGAGCTTGGCTATATCCAATTTCCCAGACATTGTAGCAAAGTCACTTGGTCTTGTCTCAAGCACATCAGTAACAATATGTATTCACATCACAATGACAGAGGAATAAAGATACATGTGCCAATTAAAAGTATATTTCTCGTGTTTGATTCCCCACCAGAAGACATCTGAGTCACAAAACATATTGAGAACAGCCCAAATCAGAGCTCTACCTGTGTGAGGATTACATAGGCAATATTGTGTATTCTAGTTTGCAAAAGTCCACATATACTTCAGTCGTTCATAGTTCAAATGGCATATTCAATACATGAACAGACAAAGAAAGCAATGAATTCAACGAGGCTTGATCAACTTAAGTCAACATATGTGGCCTCAAAGATGCATGTCTCTATAGGTCTATTGTGAGAATAACAACTGACCAACAAACAATGTCTTCTGAACAGTGAGAAAAGCATCTCAAGAAGATTATATACATAAACCAAAATATTTACAAAGTTCTTAGAATGAATTCCAAGAAATTGGCAAAATCAAGTACCCAACTCGACAATACACATGCAAGTTGCCTCGTATAAAGGTTCAAGAACATAAACTACATATTTATTGATTACCTATGGTGGTCCTTGAGGAAGTAAGAAGAGCCTGACTGTAGGTCTTGTGACAAGATCGCAAAATTGACTCAATTGCAGCTTTCACTTTTGGGATGTAGTGGCCAATACCACGAGCTGTCAATTTTTGTCATAACAAAATGATGAGTCCAGAATAACAAGGCCAATACAATGAATAAAGAATACCAAGAAACTAAGGACACCATATTCACCATGAGGAATTTCCAACCCAACATGCTGGCTGGTAGGAGACATGACAATGGCAAGCAAAGCACGAAGACCAATAACTTTGGCTTCACTCGGACTATCTTGCTTCAGCAATTCCAAAATCGTATGGTTCATTGCAAAATCAATGTTGTGTTCAGCAATGGTCACACAGAATTCTACTATTTTATCATGTTGCACATCTTGTGTAAGCATGCCTTTTCTGAGAACTGTAAGGAGTTGTGATGACACACTGTCTAGGTAATCCCATACACGATTTGGAGGCTGGGAATCACCATGAACACTTAGGTAAAATCTTAAGACGCGGTGCAAACAGTCTAAGGCCATGAACCGGTGACTCTTGTCCTACAGAAAGACCAATGTTATATTATTCTTTCACTGATCTTACCCTTACCAACTGCATAAGTAGATACATGACTCTGTTGATGCAAAAGAGGAAGCAAGCAGAAGCTACAGTAACTTTTTACTTTGTTCCTAAAATTACACAGCTTACCCTCAAATGCTTATAGAGTTGCTCCATATGAGGGCCAAAGTTACTGAGGAAAAAATGCGGATCACCAAGACACAGGAGGAGTGTAACTAAAGGATAGCCAACCTGGGTTGCAAAACAAAGACAAATTAGAGAAAACAGAATGAGAAAGAAGAAACCAGAAAACATTGAAGTTGTAGAGAAACAAAAATGTAAGAAAACAGCATGCATTGTGGACAACAGAATGAGAAAGAGAACTTGGTCAAAATGTCAGGAAACAAACATTAAAGTAGTCCAGCTAAAAACTTATGAGACTTTTCTATAGGTTAACTTGACCTGCTTTTCATCTCATCCATTTTTCATCTTAGCTAGAAATACACCAGAGAAAGATAGGTGGAAGTTCTCTAAATGGACTTTTTAAGATGCTTACAGCAATATGTTTGCTTTGCTTGTCCATCCAATGCATGAGCTGAACCCTTATTCGTGCCACAGCTTCATACCATAAAGTTAGTGCAGGATCTATGAATGAAGGAGGCCATTGACCTTTTCCACTATCTGCAAGAGGTGCTAAGATGTTTGATAGCATGTTGCATAAGGCATGATGAAGTTCACTTTTTCGTTTATGTGGAGCACGATTAAGTGGGTTAGCTTTAGCCACAAAAGAAGCTGAAGCATTCAGTCCACCCTCTGTCTTTACCTGGAAATTTCTTTATCTTTATAGTACCTCAATGCATATCAGTTTATTAAAATGAAATAACACATACCCCGAGCTTCAAGTAGCGCATTCCATTTATAATACTAAGTGTTTCACTTCTAGCAACGCTAGTATCTATTCGGCGTGTGTTGAGTTCCATGAAGAAGCGTTCTGTCACTGAACTAAATCTGGCAACAGAGGAAGGGGAAATGTTAACACTCACAATAGAAACACATGGTGAACTTGACATCTCACTGATCAAAATCATTTGTCAAGTGAAGTACAGAAACTGTACGATGTGCACAGCGTCAGGTTTTACCACTCACATGCAACTCCCATAAAAATTGTCATTTTTTTCACTTGATACACAATCAGGGTAAAGTTTCCCCAGATACCATTTTCTTCTATTTTCAAAAGCATTTTTATCCCATTGTTGTAGAAATAAATTCCAATCAAGTAGGGATCACGTGAGTGAGTTTGAAAATTACAAAGGTAGGGGTACCATTCATTTACCTGATCCTTGATAGGGCACCAAGAAGCTGGGCAACCAAGTCCAGAAGAAGCCCCCGTAAATCAACCAATGAAGGGTAATCAACCTGGCTAACAACCCTGCAATAATAAGGTTTTGCACTATCATAAACTTCAAGGTCAATAGCCTTATTTCCATGATTCTACCATCCGATTCAAGAATGAGAATAAGTCACGGTCGACATTGCAATGGCAATAGAGACATTTATAGAGAACAAAGTTATGATGCTGGGAAAAAATCCTGATCTAGCCATAGTATCACAAGCCTACAAGACAGGAATCGTCCAGTTTAGGCCAAAATATCTATCTATAAAAGATGAATGCAACTTCACACCTGTATCCCCTTACCCCACTTCACTAGGCTATAACAAAAGGCATTCCCTGTTGAAATAACCAGAGACAGTTCTACAGAACTTTTTATGCATATGAAACTAATAGGAATTGTGTCACTTGGAAGCTAATGGTGAGGTAACAACGAGGTTTGAACAATGTATGTCCAATCTGAACATGTCACGGTAGAGATGCATATATTACAACCAAAAAAATTAGGCATACCGGAGAAACATAATAATAGGAATACCACGATTAGATTTGTGATTGTAGCATAGACGGAAGAAACAAACTAGGGACCAAATGATGAGAAGTGGAGCAAAACAGCTGACAGTATTTATAGCTTTCATTCTGGAAAAAGTAAAACGGAAGTTGAGTGTCATGAAATATAAATTAGTTCGACAAGTCATTACCTGTCTGCATTTATTAGCCAATCGAAAACAAAATTTTCAAGCCCAATCCAAAGCTTCTCTGCAGTTTGGAAAAATGCATTGAACTTAATAAAACTTGACCAGCTCCCAAGGGAAAGGAATATTTGTTGATGAAATTAACTCAACAAATGTACCTGTAAGTCCTTCTTGTGGACAACACTCAACAAAGCGAATACATGCAGAGCAAAAGATGCATTCCACTGCAAGCTAAACCATCCAAGAAGCAAGTCAGATGCTTCCAACAGGAATTTACAGATCTAGGTATTTATTACTCCCTCTGTCTCAATTTATGTGACACTCTTTCCTTTTTGGTCCATCCTAAAAAGAATGTCACCTTACTCTAGTTGGAAACAATTTGACTTTAAAATTCCTCTTTTACCCTTAAAGAAATGATTCTCAGCCACACAAATATCTAAGAATGATTTTAGGCCACAAGTTTCGAAAGTCTTTCTTTTTTTCTTAAACACCGTGCCAAGTCAAAGGGTGCCACATAAAATGAGACGGGGGAGTATATGATTAAGTTCAGATACAAACATGAATAGTTCACTAAAATAGAACAATACATATTCATTTCCTGTGCTATTTCCATTGAGTTTTAAAAAAGGTACTTCCAAATAAGGGATAAAATTGAGAGTTGCGAGTCCATATTCTCATAAGTGAATTGTTTTGTTTGTAGTTCTCTTCAAACATCTTGTAGTGAACCCCTACCTAGCTACTCTAGGTTGAATCCAAACACCCTCTTAGAATTTTGTCTTGGATTGCAGGACTTGTAATATGATTATGGCTAATTTTGTTTACTGGAGTTTTTGAGTTAAAACCTACAAGGATAGGTTGTGGTTTTTACACTTTTTGAGCCGAGTGGTCTTCCACGTTAAATCTTGTGTTCAATATTACACTGTACTTTAAAGTTTTTAGCTGTTTAAAGTAAACATTAATAAGTATCAGGTTAGTTGGAGGCAAATTTTAGGAGGTGAAGAAAATATGGTACGACCCAATTCACACACAAACCTAGAGACGTGAAGGTGCACTAAATTAACAAAAAGCTGAGTTCCTTTAAAGGTAAAAGGATGAGGATCCTATTCACCGGAAAAAAAATCGTAAGGCAATCATTTATTAACAATCTCCAGCTTTCAGATATAAGACTTCTGTGGCATGTAATCTGCAAATAGTATAGGTCTATAGGACATATTCTAAGTAAACATATCTATGTGATCTGTGACTGGAGAACTTTGTGTAAATTGTTTCCTAACTAGATCAGGTTGCATGTCAGCTGATACATTGAATGGATAGATTACTGATACAGTTTTAATGACTAAGAGGAAAGCGGCTGAAACATGATGCAAATTTGGGTTAGCTTACAAATTTGTCTTGGATAAATGTGAAACTTTTTGGAGAAGCATATATTCTAATTAAGATTCTTGTGTCACAGATTTCTTTAGTTATCCACTATGAAGCACTGTAAAAATAGATTGGAGAACTTTTTGCTTCCCAGGCTCTAAATTTGCAGGTTGATGGTCAATTTTTCCTTTTTCATTCAAGAAAATTATAATAGGAGTGACCAATAAAATGCAGTGCTCTCAGTTTGATACAACTAACGGAGTGAAGAAAATGGTCTTAGTACACAATAACTCTGAGAAGGAAGTTAGCTAGCATCGAAGCATAATAAACGTTAAAGAGGGATACCAAATCATAAATACTTGTGGTGGCTTGCTCCCTGTAATAGATTCGAGCCAATAAGTACAAGTGATATTATCATAAATAGTTAAAGAATCGCAATTTCTTTATTTCTAACCATATTTTGTAGCTGCATCCATAAGTTTCATAAACCCACTGTATTTCTTCCTTAAGTTATATTTTACGTAGATATATAAATACCAAGTTCAAAAGGGCAAAGACCTGGATTAGTATTAGTAAAGGTTTGTAACACAAATGTATGACCAGTCTGCAAATCTGATAGAATGGTCTTTCAATCTTTTTTCTATTCAATTAACTATGTGGCGTTCATTTTCATGCAACTTGTTTTGATGACAGGAAACTGGAGGAGAATATAAAGAAAAACATATCAGTACTTGGATGCAAAAACATTTGGCAGTACGTGAATGAAGTAATATACAAGAGTTAGTAGATTAACGGACCTTTCTCTGAAATGTTGATGCGTCATTTGCACCTTTGGGAGATTCGCTAAAACCAACATAAGAATCATAATAAGAATACAACGTTAATAAGATAATTTTAATAATCTAATAACCTTCATTAACTTTTTTTTTTGTGTGTGCATGAAACTGAGATATAACTAGTTTTATGACAGTTTGAACTAGGAAAGGATATAAAACAGAAGTTCTGTTACGAAAAATTTATGCAGAGTTAGATTCTTAGGAAAGAGCATGCAATCCATTGATCAATGAAAAGGGAGAAGCAGCTACAATGTGGAATGAAGTTGGTCACAGGAGAAGAAAAAGTAGTAAAATAGCACTTTTACCATACCCTGTACTATTGGAGATGTGGAGTTCGCAAGGGCATTGTGTGATTTGGGGGGGGTTAAGTCCCAAGACACGGGACGGAAACTCCCATGGATATATATCTCATATATATTAAATTTTTTAGTTTTAATGCTAAGAAAATAAGCAAAAGTAGAACTTTCAATAATTCTGCAAATAAATTTAAATAAATTATAGATAAATATTTGTAATTGTTATTTGAGAAAGGTAACAATACAAAAAATGATAATAGCCAAGATAATTTTTAAAATAAAATCATCAACTATCCCCAAGACTCTCCTCGAAAATACTTTTTAAAACACTGCTTAAAAATATTATAACAAAATATTACTCCATCATGAATGAAACTAAAATTACTTTCAAATAGTGAAAATAATAAAATATGATAATTTTGAAGAACATGAAGATCAGTGATAACTGAAGATGTAAAATTTGACCAAGTATTTTTTAAAAGAACTGTTAAGTAATAATCACCCCCATGATGTTACCAGATAGTAAATATGCGATACTACGACTTGTTATTTGAGTTATTCTCAATCTTCTGAGTTATATAGATGAAAAACTATAAAGTATATTTATTTATTAAAGAATTATGAGGTCAACAATGTTAACCAAAGAATTAACACATAATTTTTGTAAGATCCATTAAACATGAGTCTCAGGGCATTTTGCTATAGCCCCACCCTGGAGGAAGCCCTGAGGCGAGTCCCAATACTACATTTTGAAACACTATTACATTCCATAAGACCCACCATACGTGATTGTGGATGAGCGTGATTCTAGGAGATATTCTTCTCTAGCTTTTATGTTATGCTTATTAGTTGCAATTGATTGTCTGACCTAAATTAGCCATGATACTATATGTAAAATTACCCTGATTCTTCTGATGTAAAGACACAGAAAACATCACAAATTCAAGAATACGACCAATACGAATACAAAGAAGTCTTTCTCTTTCTCAAATACTTCATGATGTCAGAGTTATTTTTTCCTTTATTATGTGAATTGTCTCACTCTGCAATATTCGGGCTCCACTATGTTCCAAGAGGTGAAATTTCTTCCCTCTTTTACTATTCGCGTCAATAAGGATAGTTGTACAAGTCACGTTTTACCAGTGTAGGTGCAAACAATTGAACAAACGAAACCACAGGTTTCCGCTATTGCCTGGCGACCAAACTCCAACAAGCAGCTCCATCTAAGACCTTCACACATGTTATCACGTGCCACCAGCAGCTCCAACTCTGGTGACGCATCAGTCTCACATGCCAAATGAATAGATCACCTCACGATGACTTTTTAGGGAGATCTTTACTTCTTGGTGTTTGAATACCTATTTTAAAACTACCATCCAAATTCCAATAATTTCTTCCTTTTCTTGACAAGGTAAAAGACTCTATATAAATCATCAGCACAAAGTGCTGGAAGCCGAAATTACATCATTAATTCTACATCCAAAAGAGTAAAAAACAATACACTAATACTAAATCCTATCTCATCTTACAAGGATTCTAGGATGTCTACTGTAGAAACTGGGTCATCTCTATACTCTGAGCTGGGGCAATAACAAAAACTTATAATGCAATTCATTTTTAACTTTTGCAGATAGCTACTATTGCCTTCAAAACACCTAGAGTTTCTCTCTTTCCAAATGCCCACTATATTATCGTTAGAACAATGCGTCCATCTGTCTTTGTTAGTGCTACCACCGCCCTCAAAATTTCAGCTACTTAGTAACCCCCCACCCCACCCCAGTTCTTTCCAGCATCATCCACCATGTCTCAGAAGCTGGTAAATAGATTCCAAAGCTGGCTAACCAATTTACAATAAAGAAACAGATAGTTAACAGTCTCTGCATTATGCTCACAAAATGACATCTGGAGCACATATATTTGCCCCTTTAATGTAGATTCTCTGAGTTAATATAGCTTCTTTCACAACCAACCAAGTGAAAATAGCTACTTTATAAGGAATTTTTACTTTCCAGATAAGCTTCCAAGGTAAAAATCAAATGCACCAGTTGCTTTCCACCCGTATTTCTCCAAGGAGGCAGATACTTTAGGTAGTTCTCTACCCGTCGATATTCAAAGTTTGCTTCACAAGTGTCAGTCAATTTTTGAAGAACCCAATGCCCTACCATCTTTTTGCTAACATACTCACTCTATCCCTTTGTTTCCCAACTCAAAACCACCCAACATCCGTCACCAGTATCCTTACTTTCAAAAATCAAAAATCAAAAGGCAAGTGTTTGTATTACTCAAGAAGGGCTTTATAAGGCCAAGCACCAATCCGCTTGCTAGCCTTGTGTTTCTTGTCAAGAAAATGGACAATACATGGTGAATATGCATTGGTTATAGAGGTCTCAACCAAATCACTATTTCACACAATACTACTCGGACTCCTCAAAAATGTCAATAGGTTCATGTTGGATTCTCCAAACATAGTATATTTTTGGAGAATCCGACAGAGCATGGCATCAAAAGTGAGGAGTCCACACAATTTAGATTCCAGATGTGTATCCAATCCCTAACATTGATGAGCTTCTTAATGAATTGCACATAGCAGCTATGTTTTCGAAGATTGATTTACGTTTGGTTACCACCAGGTACGTGTCAATCCTGCAAAAATACATAAAACTGTCTTTTATATGCATTCTGGCCATCATGAATTTACTGTTATGCCCTCTGGTCTCAGTAATGCCCATTCTACATTCCAATGTGCTACGAATGATCTGTACAAACCACACTCATTCAAATTTATTCTTGTATCTTTGACGACATCTTGATATACCCTTAGACCTTTGAGCATCATATAATCACTTGCAACTTGCTCTCCAATTTCGGAGAGATGATTGTTTCTATGCCACATCTTCAAAATGCTTATTTGGGCAAATCCACACTTCTTTTTTGGTTCTTTGATTTCAGAAAATGGGTTGGTGTTGATCAGGATAAAGTCCGAGCAGTCTTGGAGTGGGTAGTACCAACTAATGTAAAGAAGTTACATGGATCAATCAAGTCTCTGAGGTTAGCAAGAAAAATGCTTTTTAATGGTCAACCTTAGCTGAAACTTCTTAAGTAAGCCTTAACAATTGTTCCGGTACTAAGAATTCCAGATTTCACTCAACCATTTGTGGTGGAATATCATGCTTCTTCAGAAGGAATAGGGGCTTTTCTTCTGGATGACCATCCAATTGCTTATTTTTACTAAGGACTTTCTTTTGCAGTCATTTGAAGTCTATTTATGACTGGGAATTGCTTGCTCTTGTTTTAGCTTTGCAAAAATGGAAACACGACCTCTTGGGCCGTCATATCATGTCTGAATGGATCATTGCAGCCTCAAGTATTCTTTTCCAGCATATTGAATAATGAAATTGCTTCTTTTTGACTTCACAACTGTTTACAAAGCAAGGAAAGACAATTTGGGAGCTGATTCTCTAACAAGTAGCTATTGAATGCTGAATTTCTGGCTCGTGTTGCTCTTGTATCAATGGATGCTTCCAATTGGAAAGGCTCTCCAACCAGATACATATACTAGTGACATTATCAAGCCATCCGCCAAGACCTTCCTTACAACAGATTTTCACCTCGTGGATCAGAAACTTTATTTCAAGGGAAGGTTGGTTGTTCCAGATCAATCTTCTCTTCGACAAAAGTTTCACCCAGAGTCTCACAACACACCTTCTGTTAGACATGTAGGATACCTGAAAACCTTGAAGCACCTTTCATCCAATTTTTATTGGGCACGGATGAAGCATGATGCTAAGCTCTTCGTTCAGAACTATTTAGTTTGACTAACCAGCCAAATACCAAGCTTTTAGCACCTGATGGACTACTACAACTCTTGCCTATACCCAACAGAACATGGGAAGATAGCTCACTTGCTTGGACTACTCAAATCTGGTGGTTATGACATAATTTTAATTTTTGCATATCGCCCCAACATATTCTCGTTTAATCCCACTTTCTCACCATATACCACAAAGACTGTTGCTAATGTTTTTTGGCAGAGAAGTAGAGCATCTCCACGGAATTCCTCTGTCGATCCTATCTGATTGGGATGTTATCTTTCCCGTGATTTTTGGTAGGAGCTTTTTCAACTTAGCCAAACAACACCAAGAATGGGTACATCTTACCATCCACAATTTGATTGACAGACAGAGGCGATTCAGGTGGTTAATAGATGCTTGGAATCTTATTTACGATGCTTTGTTATGAAGAAGCCTTGTACATGGTGTTGGTATTTACCATACGCAAAAGTTCCTTTTAACACAACCTTCCTCTCATCCACAAAGACTACCTCATTTGAGGTTGTTTGTGTAGAAATCCTCCATCCATTTCTCCTTATGTTCTTGGAAAAACACACATTACTGAAGTGAAGAACAACTTTTGAATCATGATTCCATGCTGAAAATTCTCAAGGATAACCTTTTAAAGGCTCAAACTCGATGAAACAGCAAGCAAATACTCATCATCGAGATGTTACCTTTCAAGTTGGAGATTTTGTCTTTCTTCTTATTCAGCCTTACCATCAACGTTCTTCTGCTCATTGCAGGTGCGAAAATTGTCACCTCGATTTTTTGGACCATATAAAATTGTACGATGTGTTGGATTTGGTAGTGTATGAACTGGAGCTTGCTTCTTCTAAAGTTCATACAATTTTCCATAAATCTTTGCTCCATCTAGCTCATGGTCAACAAGTTGTTATATCACCAGCCCCTCTTCCTCTTACTGAAGATTGAGAAGTCCTCCTATCTTCTGCCAAGATTCTTGCACATGGATGAGTCAAAGAAGCGGGTAATTCTTCGTTGGAACTGTTAGTTCAATGGGCTGACCGTCCCCTTGAAGAAGCTAGTTGGAAGAACTATGATCTCATTGCAGATAAGTTTCCTTCTTTTTGCCTCGGGACAAAGCGACTTTTCAGGGGGGATGCACTGATACGACTGCTCCTTTGAAGGACTAATTCTAGAAGAAAATCAAGACAAGCATGTGGAGATAATTTATCAATTAAAAATATCAATTGATGCTATTTACTTCGTTTCACATCAGATCAAAAAAGATGCAGCAGTTACTGGTAGTAATTACTAGTAGTTATCTACAGCCGTAACTGTTTATCCATGTGTTAGGAGTTAACTTTATGTTATAGCTAAAATATGTATCAAGAAGAATTTTGGCAGAAAAAGGACTATTAGTATCTTTGAATCCAGAGATTTATCCACTCCATACGGACATAGTTACTCACACAGTAACTATGTGAAGTGCCAAGAGTTGTTCTCAATCACATCTTTTTACACCATGTGGAATTTGAGATTGGTATCTGTTTCACAAAGTTACTCAGTGTCAAACATTTAGGGAACTTCTCAACATGTGATGTGGTTGATTCAGAGGGCAACGAGATACATTAACACCAAGTAATAATAACTATTGACGGATAAAGGTTTCCCGGAAAAGCATTTAAAAATCTATCATTAAGCTACTGTAGTTATGTACATGATACCTCCCCATGAATATTCCCCTCAAGGGAAAATGGCATGCGCAGGCCCAATTTGACAAAGGTATTCTCAAGAGCAGAGATAAGAATTGCAACTGGTTAAGTAGCAATTTTCTCCACACTTTTGGTCAATCGATCTCAATTGAGCTAGCAGAAATGAAAATACATAATGAGACCCTGTCATACAATCTCATTCTCTAGTCCAATTGTTGTTTCTCTTTCTGTAGTTTCTATTTATCCACTAGATGCCTATCAGTTAGTTCCAAGATAGCACACCGGGAGACGTGAGGGTTTACAATGTGATACTAATGAATGACTGAGAGAGATAAATGCTAACTATGGGTAGAAGCAGTTGCATGGCATTTTGTAGACGTGGTTTGAGTTGTATCTATTCACACATTATGACTCAATTTATCATGCTATGAAATGGAATTCTTCCAAGTAGATATGTAGCTGTTGGCATGATGGACAGAGTATGCAATGATAAAATTAGAGGTAGAGCATGCAATTATAAAACAAGACATGCATTTACCAAACTATTTAAAATGCATGATGAGTCTGCCCATGCAAGTGTAATGAATCAGCATCAATACGGAGTGCATGACTAAAATGGATATCAACTTGAAACAGAAATAGGAACCACATGGCACACTTGAGGACAAATTAGAGTTGAGAACATGTACCTTTCTCTCCATCTTAGAAGAGCCTCCAAAAGAGGACCAGGGGTGTGCCGAGCAATCATAGCTAATGAATCCAGTACTTGCTCATAGGCTGGATCTGACGGCCGAAGGTACTGTCCATCCTGTTTAGGCCCAAGTAAAGTTTCAGAATAACACACAAATCAAGTAAAAATAAAATATACCATCTCTTTAACTTCACATGATTTATTTTTGCATTAGCATGCAGTTAAAATTACATCATTAAGAACCATGAAAATGAAAACCAGAGCATATAACTGTAATAGAACCAGTGCCAACACAAAAGGGTTATGCCTCCTCTTTTCTCTTTCCGGTGCTAGAGAATAATTTGTTAATTTTCTCTCTTAGCTCTTCATGCGATACACTTTAGTTAACACTCATGCACCCACTGAACTCCTTACTGGGGAGGGAACATACAAAAGAATTGAGGTCACACTGACCCACTAGAAGAGTAAATCAGCCAACACCAAACTAAGCGTATCCCCAACTCATTCTGCTCTTTTCCACCCAAGTAGTAGAGGCAGCCTATCAGAGCCTTCTTATGAATAAGCATTAGGACATTGGAAAGCATCTTTCGTTGTTAACTCTCTCTGATGCTTATCTAGGTGATCGAGAAAAAGACATTATCTGGACTTAACTACCGGTCTTGCAGCAATTATGAATCAACTGATTAGGCAAGACAAATTGCAAAATGTCTTTCCTAGTCATGTGAAAAGTATAGTATAAAAACTTATGTAATACACAAAGCATTGTTATAGTCCCTCCATTCCATTTTATGTAATAGCACTTGACTGATTATGTAATAGCACTTGACTGACGTGAGGTTTAAAAAGTTACTTTGAGACTTATATATTACACATTATTAACAGGGAAAGTAAACATTAAGATAGTGGTTGAGGATCCCAAGGCCAAGAGGACACCATTAAGTTTCCAATCGCAAACCAAGAGGGGATTCTGAAGTTATGAAAAGTTAAATGAAGTTGAATTCCTGAGAGTAGTATTATGACATTTCAAATAGAAAGAGTGTAACTTTACATGAAAAATTTGTAGAAAGATTACCTGAGCTTGAGCAGTTTCAATGCGACGCCTAGCAAGAGGAAGAAACCTCTGAAGCAGTGCATCAACAATCAGCTTGGCAGCAATTGTCTTCATTTTTTTCCCACAATTTTATACCAGTTGGTTCCAATTACAAACTTCTGACTTCATATTTGTCCACTTTCAACATGAGTATCATCATTTCAATGACCAGAATTTCCAAAATTAGGATTCAAATAGCTTCATCCAAGCGCAATTCGATTTTGTTTCATCAATATTTTTTTCTCACCATTGTTGATTTCTTTGTTCGATAAAGGCGGAACCCGTACTGTTTCGACCGGTTCACCTTCTTGCTTTGCTCCTGCTGATTCGGGGTTGAGCTTTAGACCCCTTCTAATGTTTTTTCATTCTTTTTTTTTTTCTGTACTAGTTCACGTATACGAATCACGTAAATTTAAAAATTATATATAAATAATACTTATCATTAGATAAATATAATATTCATCTAAATAAAATTAAATAAATACTATTACTTTGATACAATAATTTAATCTATTGTGGTACAATAAAGATGAATCAATTTAGTTGCTTATAATAGAGATATATTAATAGTTTTTGAACAAATAAAGTAATAATTTAGAGTTGAAAAGTTAGAAGTTAAATAACTAATTGACTAAAATTTAATGTAACAAAAGATTGTTAAATATAAAAGGAATAGTTTAATGTTTCCAACATAAATTAACAAAATATTTGATAGTCAAATTTTTTGTTAATTATTATCAAAAGTGAATTCTAATATAAAAAAAATCTAATCCGAAAGTGAATCTTAAAACTATATAGATAAAAGATTAATTAATAAATGAAGGAAAACAGTGAAAAAGACGATTTTGTTTAAAGGAAAGACTTTTAATAAAGGGCAAAAAGTTCAAAATATTATTTGTCATTAAAACAAATACAATATTCATATAAATAAATTTAAATAAATACTATTAATTTAATACAATAGTGTAATTTATTATAAACGGGCAAAGATGAGAAAACCAATTTAATTACTTATAATATAAATATGTTAATAGTTTATGAATACATAATAATTTGAAGTTGAAAAGTTAGGAGATAAATAATTAAATTGACCTACGCATATCTGCTATATTTAAATTCTCGAGCTCCGTTATTATCTGCTATATTTAAATGGATCGGAGGTTGAATCATTTTTTTAATTTTCGTATAGGCATTTTAGATGCTGCTAGTGAAATAGCCCTTCTGGCTATATTTTCTGTTACTCCACCCATTTCATAAAGTATTCGCTCCGGTTTAACAAAAGCTACCCAATATTTAGGGGATCCTTTTCTAAACCCATACATGTTTCTGCGGGTCTTAGTGTAAATGGTTTGTCTGGAAATATACGTACCCATATTTTTCCACCACAACGTACATTTCGTGTCATTGTCCGTCGGTCTGCTTCTATTTGTCGAAATGTAATCCAAGCAGGTTCAAGTGCCTGAAGAGCATATTTATTGAAAGAAATATGATTACCTCGATAAGATATTCCCTTCATTCTTCCTCTATGTGCGATTGCTTATTCATAGGCTATTATGAGTTCAAGACAGGCCGTTATGGTGAAATTGGTAGACATGCTGCTCTTAGGAAGTAGTGCTAATGCATCTTGGTTCGAGTCCGAGTGGCGGCATACCATCTTCTAAAAAGGATAAATAGATCTTATAATAAATTCAATTCCCGATTTCCATTTCGAATTATGTAATTAAGGGACTCTTATTTTTTAAGATTTTTTAATGATATTTTCAACCTTAGAGCTTTAACCATGATAAGAAAATTTTCTCAATTTAATTTTTATTATATTTAATATTATTAAAATAATAAAAAAAAGATGGTGAAAAGATGATTTTGTCTAAAGAGGAGCCTTTTAATGAAAGACAAAAAGTTCAAACAATATTTCTAAGGGCCTTCACACTTTTAATGTAGTATAAATAGATAAATAAAAAATAGTATTTGTCATTACATGAAATACAATATTCATATAAACAAAATGAAATAAATACTATTAATTTGATGCAATAGTTTAATCTATATATTATGAAAAGGCAAAGACGAGAAAATCGATTCAATTACTTACGATATAGATATTTTAATAGTTTATGAATACATAAAGTAATAATTTGGAGTTGCATAGCTCGGAGTTAAATAAATAATTGATTAAATTTAATTTCAAAAAAGACTTCTAAATATAAAAGGAGTAGTTTAATATTTCTAGCGTAATTTTAATTACTCTTTTTTTAGTTAGTTTTAAAGTCTTAAATATTAGAAACAAAATAATATTTTTCCTTTTTTCTTTATAACTATTTATATGAAAAAGTCCTAAATTAATAGTGAATTTTAAATATAAAGAAATTCTTATTCAAAAGTGAATCTTGAAACAAAATAAAATAAAATAAGAAATTTAAAAAATAATAAAAAATCAATTTTATCTAAAGTAAAGTATTTTAAATAGTCCCCTAAACTACAGACTTATGAATTCAAGTGTTTGTTGAAAACTTTTACCCTTTTTTTTCGGATTGCATGGAAAATTTTGCCTATTTTTGAATTTTCCTTACTAATTTTTTGACGTGTGTTGCCCATTATTTTGCCTACTTTTTTGGAACTTTTAAAACCTTTTTTATGGTCTATTATTTTGGGAATTTTTGACTTTTTCTTTTATCAAGTCTATTTTAATTGGAGAAAAATTTAGGAATTTAATCATAATAAGAAAATATGGTCTATTCAATTTTTTATTATATTTATTATAGTTAATATTATTAAAATAATAAGATAAAATTGAAGAAAAAGGTGAAAAGACCATTTTGTTTAAAGAGAAGTCTTTTAATAAATGGCAAAAAGTCCAATCAATATTATTAAGGGTCTTTACACTTTTAATATAGTACTCCCTATGAAATTGCTAGGAAATTTTTTATTTTTCAAAATAAGTGAATTGTTCACTTTTCAAGGACTGTGTTGAAATTTTTTTTTCAATTTTACCCTTTATTAATTAAATTTCTATGGTTGAGTTTTGTATGAGAAATAGACGATGCATTAAATGAGTGTGTGGAGTTTGAAAGGAGTAAAAATGAAAAACATGATTAAATTTTGTCTTTATTTCTTTTTCTTAATATGTGTGAAATAACCGAACAATTCACTTAATATGAAACAGAAGGAGTACTAGTTTAGTGTATATGAGGTACATCAATTTATTAAAAATTATATAAATAGTACTTGTCATTAAATAAGTTCAATATTTATGTAAATGAAAAAAAAATAAATATTATTAGTTTGATGCAATGATTTAGTCTATTGTGATCGAGCAAAGATTAAAAAAAATCAATTCAATTGCTTATAGTATAGATATGCTAATAGTTTTTTTAATACATAAAGTAATAATTTAAAGTTGAATAGTTAGAAATTAAATAATTAATTGACTAAAATTTCATGTAACAAACGATTCTGAAATATAAAAGGAGTAGTTTAATACTTCCAACATAATTTTACTGAATTTTTTCTTTTTAAATTTGTTATATTACATACTTTTATTAAAAAAATCATTGATAGTCAAAATTTTTATTAATTATTTACATAAAATAGTCCTAAATCAAAAGTGAATTCTAATTAAAAAGTGGATCTTGAAACTAAATAAAGAATAGATTAAATAATAAATTAAAATCTAAAGCAAAGAAGTATTACCTTACACTTGAAATATTACTTTTACCATGAAACTTATGAATAGACAGAGATTGTTAGTTACAAAATAAGAGAAGTTTTTAAACAATGAAAATTTATCAATAACAATTAGTTGACTACTATTAATAAAAATTTAGTTGGCTATTATTTTGGAAGTTTTTTGACTATTTCGTTTGAATCAAGTATATTTTAGTTCAAAAAAGATTCTTATGTAGGAATTTAACCATAATAAGAAAATCTTCTTCATTTGAATTTATTATATTTATAATAGTCAATATTTAATATAATTAAAGCTATAATTTAATAATTTTGGAAGTTCTAAATATTTAAAAAAGAATTAATAACAATTATTATAAAATTAATTGATTTAGAAGTATCCCATAAACTTAGGGAATCAAGGGTTAGTAGAAAACTTTTATCTTTCTTTTTGAATTTATTTTGTCTATTTTTTTGGACGTTTTCTTTAATATTGTTGCACTACTTCTTTTGCCAATTTTATTGGGATTTCTTCCCCGATTTTCTAGATATGTTTTTATAAACATTTTGTTGTCTATTATTTTGAAAGTTTCTTTGACTATTTTTTAATTAAATTTATTTTAGTTCGGAAAAGATTTTTAATAGAATTTAATCATAATAAGAAGATCTTCTTCATTTAAATTTATTATATATATTTATAATATCAAAATTTAATATAATTAAAATAATTAAGGAGTCTTCTTCGTTTCTCTCTTGGCGCAAGTTAGAGTGTGCAAACTTGCACTACCAGAAATGAGGGGAGAACGACCTAGGAAAATCACAAAGCAACAGCATGAAGAGGAAATCAGGATTGGAATTGCGAGTAGGAGCATGGCTATACCGATGGAAGGTTCAGGGAAGAGCACTAGAGAAATACTAATGCAAACACCAACAGGAGTACCACTCACACAAAGGAATGAAGCAACTGATAAGGGCAAAACAAAGAGCTCTGAACATTGGCCTGAGCTGAAATCCTTAAGATCTGGAGCTGAGGAGATGAGATCTGACTTGAAGAGCAATGAAACAGTAGATGAAACTCAAGACACAGTAAACCAAGTTACAAAGTCAGATGAGAAATCATGGGCAAACTTATTTGCATACAATAGTCTGGCTGCTAGAGGTATGAATCTGATCTATATACCTCCTGTAGTTATTGAAGGGGAAAAAGTGGTAGAAATCCTAGCTGAGGATATTGCGCAGGATGATAAAAAATGGGCACCGTCCATAGTAGTATATGTGGTAGGCAGCTCACCAATAATAGGGGCTATGGAGAGATTTATTTTAGGACAGGAGAACTTAACCACAAAACCAGTAATACTATATCATACTGATGGATATTTTGTGGTGAGATTTGGAAACAAAGAAGAGAGGGATATGGTGCTTGAATTCTTTCAGACCAGTGATATGTATACACCTATTAACAGAACATCAGTTACTCTTATCCCTAAAGTGCAACATCCTGTCACTATCAAAGTTTATAGGCCTATATTTTGTTGTACAACCATATACAAAATAATTTCCAAGATGTTGACAAGCAAATTACATAATGTGATACAATATTTAGTGAATCCAAGTCAGACAGCTTTTGTCCCAAGCGAAATGCTAATAGATAATGTAATACTAAGTCATGAATTAATCAAAGGTTATGGTAGAAAAGTGATCTCACCTAGATGCATGCTCAAGATTGATATGCAAAAGGCTTATGACTCAATGGAATGATATTTTCTTGAGGAAGTATTAACAGGTTTGCAAATCCCTAAACAGTTTGTTACGTGGATCATGAGTTATGTGAAATCAGTAACATATTCTATAATGATAAATGGAAGTCCCAGTCCAACATTTAAGGCCAAGAGAGGAGTCAGGCAAGGGGATCCTCTATCCCCTTACCTGTTTGTTTTGATTATGAAATACCTGACCAGGCTGCTAAAGACATTGAAGACAAATGGAAGTTTCAAGTATCACCCCAGGTGTCATAGACAACATATCATACAATTAAGCTTTACAGATGACCTTTTATTGTTCAACAGAGGGGACTTGAACTCAGCTAAGATGGTTTATGAATGCTTCCAACAGTTTTCACAAGCCTCTGGACTAATAGCAAACCAAGCAAAAAGTTGTATATATTTTGGAGGAGTCTGAGAGAATGTGCAACAGGAAATCTTACTGCACACAGGGTTCACAAGTGGATCTCTTCCATTCAGATATCTAGGAGTGCCTTTAAGTTCCAAAAAACTGTCAATTGGGCAATGTCAACCTCTCATAGATAAGATGATGGGCAGAATCACAACATGGACAACTAAAGGAAGGATGCTGTTGATAAAGAGTGTGTTGGGATCTATGCAAGCATTTTGGGCTCAGATATTTGTACTGCCAAAGAAGATTCTCCAACAAGTGGAAATAATGTGTAAAAGATTCTTATGGAAAGGGGAGGTACAAACTAAAGGTAAGGCCCTGGTCTCATGGGAAATACTCTGTTGGACAAAAATAGCAGGAGGTCTCAATTTTACAAATATAAATACATGGAATAAGGCTGCAATTCTCAAGCATATATGGAGTCTGAGCAAGAAGAAAGATAAATTATGAATTAGATGGATTCACTCATTTTACCTCTAAGGCAGGAATCCATGGGAAATGAGAGTAAACCAGGCATCATGGATAGTGAGGAAAATTCTGCAAGCAAGGACTGGTTAGAGGAGAGGAATGTCCCTATAGCTGAAGTAATGCAAGCTGAAGACTTTAATATCAAGGACATGTACAAAAGCTTGAGAGGAGAATTCAGCAAGGTTCCATGGAGGAAGCTGACTTGCAATAACTTGGGAAGTCTTAAATGGAACTTTATACTATATTTGACAATACTAGGAAGATTATATAACAAGGACAGATTGGGGGAATACGACATTGTCACTGATATAACCTGTACTCTATGCAATGCTGAGATAGAAACACATAACCACCTCTTCTTTGCCTGTTCCTTTTCTAAAGGTGTATGGGAAGCAATGAGGGAGTGACTATCCAGTTCTAATAGGTGGAATGGATGGACTAGGGAGTTGCAATGGGCTATAAGACATGCTTCAAACAAGTCAACACACGCAAAGCTATATAGGATCACACTGGCAGCAACAATTTACTATGTATGGCAAGAAAGAAACCACAGGATCTTCCAGCATAAGGAAAGGAACACAACAACAATCACTCGTTTAATTATACAAGATATTCATAGAACTACCACAATTCCTAGACTAGCAGGCTATATGCATAGATTAAATTTTTATCCAATAGTGTAGGCTAAATGTTCATGAGAAGGAATGAGCAGACTCGGAGAGTGGGGCTATGTCCACATCCTGAGTCACACCTATGTGAATATTGAAAATTTGGTAATGAAATACAGTTACCAAAAAATTATAATATAATAATTGAAAGAAAATTGTGAAAAGATGATTTTTGTAAATAGAAGGAACTCATACTCTTTGTGTGACGGATTCAAAATTTGATGATCTTAGGTTAATATATAATATTAACGAAGTTCATGATCAAAACATAAGCATGTTAGTTATACAAATAACAAAATTTTAAGTCAGCTAAGAGCAATATTAAATTCAACTAACTTAACTAAGGACGTAAGCTAATTTGAATCAAGCAACCTAAGTTGGCATAACAACTAATATTATGTTTTTCAAATCAAGAATATAAAATAGGAAGAAAAAAATAATATGAAACACAAAGAAGGAAGCTAAGTTAAATGCTTAGAGAAAGAAGCCTTAAAATTGAACCAAAGCTATACAAGAAACTGCAAGAGTAATGAAGAAGATGAAAAATGTGAGAATTAAAACGTTAAACTTAGAACTCTTTTTATAGAAGTAGAGAAATCAGAAACAAAAAAAGATTTGAATTAATATTTACATAAAATCATGGAGAAAAGACGGAGAAATCCTAAACTAAAAAAACTACCATAAATGTGTGCATGCGTATACGTGGAATTAGAAGTCCTAAACCAATCATGTAGAAGCTCTAAACCAAGTAGGATTTCCCTAAACCAATTAGGATTTGTTTTGTTACAATTAACGTGGGATTTATAGTCTAAACCAATTGAGATTTGTTTTGGTAGGATACAATTAATAGCAAGGAGTAAAATATAATATAAAATAAAGGTATAATAATTGAAGAAGAAAGATGAAAAGACGATTTTATATAAAGCGGACTATTTTAATGAAGGGTAATACGTTCAAACAACATTATTAAGGGCCTTCACACTTTTAATATAGTATAGATAGATAGATATAGATAGTTTGAGGGCTTTGAGTGCTAAAGCACGAAATTCAAACAACATTATTAAGGGCCTTCACACTTTTAATATAGTATAGATAGATAGATATAGATAGTTTGAGGGCTTTGAGTGATAAAGCACGAAAAAGGTCTTGTATTTGGTTCAAATTCAAAATAGTCTCGTATTTACTTGAAAAAAATAACACCTATTGATTCTTCTCTTTCCTTTTTTCTTTTGGCTAATATAGGCCAATGGGCCTTATTTATTAAGAAACATAAAATGGAAAATTCCATATATATATATATAAAAGTAAAAATTTACAAAAAAAGGTAGTCCATGTTTTATTTACAGAAAAAAAGGGCTTCAAATCAGCGAAAATATACAATGTAGTTTGTCAAAAGTTATACAAAAATATACACTACTATACAATGTTTATACTTATACATGAGCTATATACTAAATTTACATTATGATATACAAATATACACTGACTATACATACTTATACAATAAAAATTATTTTTTTTGTAATTATTTAAAGTGAAGTGTCTCTCAGTGTAATTTGTCAAACATAAAAGATGAAGTCCTTTTACATGAACAAAATAGGCCTTGGACCCGGCCCATTTTATGATTACAAAGGACAATGACACTACCAATTGACAACTTTTCACTTTCCTATTCTTTACTTCTCTGTACACCTCCACAAATGATGTACCTGGAAGCTGTCTAGAACCATGTGCTCTTCCTTGCTCACTTTTGGATTCTCAGTCTCCCTTGTGGCGATGGCCATCTGGAGCTGCCTCAACGACACCATGTCTTCCTCACAATTAGGTAAATCTATCTTACATGTGTCTCTTTCGTTGTCTTCTCCTTTCTGACTTTGCCATTGTTATCCAGTGTAGTGCTCCACTATACAAAGAGATAGGATCTGATACTGTTGTCTGATGTTGGATCTCTGGGTATGAGCTTCCTTCCTGATTCCTTTGTATTCCCTTGTTTTTCACATCTTATTGTTCACCCCATATCTTGCCCAAATATCAAGATGGTAGAGATATTCATGTTGCCCTGACTTACACTTTCAAGATTCCACTTCAGGTGTAGGGTAATGTTGCTTGCATCTTCCTTTAGATTCTCATCCTTGTTGGGGATGCTTTTGTAAGCTAATGTAATGTAATGGTAGGAGTAGATGTAATTAACTCCCACAACATCTTTATATATATTTGAAAATTTTCCTCTTACTACCTGGTTTTGCCCCATGTAACTAGATCCCCTTATTTCTGATAGATCTTATTCTAATCCTTAGTATATATATTTGGGCCTTGTCGATATTTAAAATTCTCTTGCACTTCACTGGTAGTTGTTGAAAGTTGTTACATTGTATGCCCTCCCTTTGATTTAGTGTATGATTAGCCAGGCTGTCAGCTAACTGATTTGCCTCCCTGAAAATATGAGTGATACTTGTTTGTATGATGTTCATGTGAAATCTGATAATAGTGTAGGCTAAATGTTCATGAGAAGGAATGAGCAGACTCGGAGAGTGGGGCTATGTCCACATCCTGAGTCACACCTATGTGAATATTGAAAATTTGGTAATGACATACAGTTATTGTGAAATTTGATTTCCTCAGTATTTTCCCTAATTCTCCAAGGAATCCTCCATTCTCTTTTAATAATCATATGGAAACTGAGTGAGTCTGTTTCTATACTAATATTTTTGAGCTCATTGTCTGCACAATATCTTAGACACCATAGCACAACCAATGTATCTACTTCCATTATGCTGGTGACACCAATTTCCTGGGTCTTTGCAAATATCAGATCCCCTGAATGATTCCTTATACAAAAAGCAAAAAAGCTCAATCCTGGATTGCCTGTACAAGCACCATTTGTATTTTGTTTTATCCAGTTAGAATTGGGGAACTCCCATTTAATTGGAAGGCAATACAGTATTGGTTTGTACTCTTGAAGAGAGTCAATCATATTCTTCCCGTCCTTTCTAGTCCTCACCCGAGGATACCTCAATTTGACCACATAGTATAGTAGCTTCTGACACTGATAAACAAGAGATTCATAGGGAACATCCTTACCATGCCTTCTATTAGTCCTTCTCTTCTTTAGGATCCACATGATAATTAGAGGAGCAATTTTCATAATAGGTTGTAGCTTCACAGGGACATCCTTGTCCCACCATTTGACAATTTGTTGTTGCAAGTGTGAGTCAACTATGGCAACACCTGCACAAGAAGCAAACTGCCTCCATAGTTTTAAGGCTATGAGGGCTGTTAGAAATAAATATGTCATTGACTCCTCCCCACCATCACCACACTAATAAAACCTTGATGCCAGATTGATTTTCATCAGTTTAAGATTGTCTTCTATGGCTACCCTCCTATTCCATACCCTCCATTGAAAAAATAGATTTTAAAAGGAACCCTTTAATCCAGATATTTTCCACCCACCAAATGTTTTCCTTCCTTCTTCTTATAATATCAAAGGCTGACTTAGTAGTAAACTGCCCATTAACTTGAGGTAACCACCATACCACACCAGCCA
>DF357598.1:107907-125272 GCA_000787875.1 Solanum virginianum
GGGGGGGGGGGGGTGCTTGGATGTAGGGGGCGCAGTTAGGATAGAGTAAAAAATGTTGTATTTTTTTAAAAAAAAATTTTGATTTTTTTTAAAAAATTGAATATTAAAAAAAACTTAATTTTCTTTGGGAAGGTGGTGGAGTGGGGGCTGGTGGAGGGGTCGGAATATGGGGTGGGGTAAGAAAAAAAATTGTAATTTGAGGTTAGATGAGAGTTTTAAAAAATATTTTTTTAATTTTTTAGAGGTAATTATTTTTTAAAAAAATTCTTTTGAAGAAAATAAGTCTATTTAAAAAATATTATTCAAAATATTTAAGACAACCAAACATAAATGAATTTTGAGTGAATAAAAGTTGAAAGTTTAACCCATTTGACTAATTCATAGTTTATCCATGTTTTAATTATTAATATCCATATTTCTATGGGTTGAATATGGGTTTGAACCCATACATTACCAATATAAAAGTCACTCACCCAACCCATTAAAATATGAGCGGATTATCAAAATATGGGTTGATTTCGTCGACACTAGTTGAGAGATTATAAAGACTTCTTAGAAGATGTAGGAATGGCTGTATTAAAGACAAGAGGAAGAGAATATATCTTGACAAATGGTCATATATACAACATTATAGATTAGGGATTGGTAAACACTAACTCCATGGTGACAATGGATTATGTCATGACCCAGGTTTGAATGTGATAGCACTTGTCTTAACCCACCAAAATAAGTTAGCCTAAATAGAGTTATAGCATTATACAATAGAAATAAAGCTGAGGATAATCAACACTAGAAAGAAATCACAAGTCTAAAACCAATCCCAAGAGCGGTTTCACATATACAAGCCTCTATTATAATCAAGGATTTGAAAAAAGTTACAAGTCTGAATGTTTTAGTCCTCGAATAGAACAAAACATACTATAAAAAGGGAGACTTGAGAATACGCTGCATAAACAAGCTGTTGTCTCCTAGGCAATCCAGAAGCCCAGATCAAAATGAAATAGAGGACAGGAAGGACCAGTCCACAACTTACATAAGTGTAGAAGCAAGGATGAGTACCAGTAACACGGTACCCAACAAGCAAAGACTAAACACAAAATAGAAAGTAAAGAGCACAACTACTCCAACTACACCTCTGAACCTCCAAAACTATAGTTTGCACTCAAGAAGGTCAACATACATAGTATATAATTCGATTAGCAATTTGTATCCAATTAAGTCACAGTCACAATTACAAAGTTTACCCATTAATGTATAGTTGCAAAGAAGATGCTCACAACTGTATTGTGTAAATAAGGTGCAGGATGATGCAATCCAATGTCAAGCAATCATGATGCATGTTTGTCCTCCATCTACATTCGCTGATCAATTCAGATTGGAAACTATAACGGCTACATATGGACTATGTATCCTTCAGGATAGACCTTGGTTATCAAAAAAAAAAAAAATTGGCAATCAATACACCCACCAAAAGAGACCTCAATCATTAAAAAGGACCTAGGCAATTGACATACCCGACGAAAGAGACATCAATAGCTGAAAACGACCTAGGCAATTAAAATATCCAATGAAAGAGACCTCGACAATCAACACCAACCAATAAAGACCTCGGCTCCTTTACTCATTAGCTTAATTAATCTAGCCAGAATTATTTTTCATCGACTTTCATTAAATAGTGGAACTCAATTAATCTTTCAAAATAAGACAAATCGACACTTTCAAGTAATGCATGAATATATGCAATGAGCCTACACAATATATATACATGCATAATTTAAGCCAATCAATCATGGCGTCATTTCAATATCATAATCATAATCATCAAGTCCTATCATTCGAATTTTTTAATAACCAATTCATTTTCATCAATCATAATCCTCAACAAATGAGTCAACATCATTATTCAAAGTTATACTCAATAATTTGGTCAATATCATCATCAAGATTTATACTGACCCTCCAAGTTATTTTATTCACTCCACATTCTTTTTGGCATTTAGGGCTTTTCTGTAGTGACCCTAATTCATTTATGAACTGCTGGCATGGTGGCTCGGTCGCTTGGTCGTTCATTTGGATGTTGTGCAATTTTTCGTGTTTGAAGGCCTTTATATCTTGAAAAGTCAATTTTGGACTAAAATGTAGGCACATAGCCTCTGAATATAATTCTGATAGTTTGATTAGTTCCAGAATGACTCAATTAGGCTATAAACATAGTTGGCTTGAGTAACGACGCTTTTAGTGCGAGTTTAGATCATTTAGCATTTTGACAGTTGAAATTTAGTCTAGAGTTGACCTTAGTCAATATTCTTGAAAAACGCGCTCGAATGAAAATTCTATTAGCTTTAGAATATCGAGTTTGGTTTAGAATGACCTTTCGTTCAACTCTTGAGGCTTTCGAACACATTCTGAGCCCCTTGGTGGAATTTGGCTAAAATGACATTGGGAGTAGGATCCACATTCAGTCGTAACGATCTTGTATGGAAATTTTAACTACACCATTGAGTCTATAATGTTAAATTTGGTAGGTTAGCATAGCCATTTGCGTGCATGGGATTCCGTACGAATTGCGAGTACTCCGTCAGAAATTTTAAAGTTGATATATATATATATATATATATATTACTTCAGACGTGATTAACTTATTTATTAAACTTCAAGGGGGCATATCTTGGTCATTTGGGGACCAAATTCAGTGATTCAAAAGTCAAATTTGAAGAGGTTTTCATAAGAACGCATTAGTAAGCTTGAAATTTGGATTAGGACTTTCAATTGAGGTAAAGTCATGATTTTAGCTGCTGCATTTAGGTATTTTTGGACTAGTTTTTGGGGAACTTTGAAAAGTGATTTCATGAGAGTTCAGAGTCCATTTTCAGTGATTCTTGAGGCTATCTTGCATAGATTTTCTAGGAGAACATCGTGTTAGTGTCAAAATTGATTGTGGGTGATTCATTTAAGGTAAATTCTGAGTTTTAGCTGTTGTATTGCCCCCTTTTTTGGATTGCAATTTAGGTGATTTTTTGGGAGTTGATGTCTTGAACAATGTTGGTAGGATTGACTGATTCAAAAGCTTAATTTATAGAATTTTTTGTGATGATCATCGTGGTGTAATCAAAAAGTGCATTGGAGGCTTCACTGGAGGTAATTTTGCTGATTAGTTGTTGTCCCTGCTCTTGCATTTTCTTTAAATTAAGTTTTATCGTTAATTCAGATTCTTCCATTTTGAGCCTTGCATTATGCCCCATTTTGACATACAAGTTACTGGTTATGTTTGTGACCTTTTTGTGGAGTTGATTTTGAGATTCTCATTGTGAGTTCCACAGTCCCATTTTTTACCCAATTTTGGGTCCAACTCTGAAAATTATGTTCTTGGTATCAAATTGCTCGTATTGATGTATGGATTGATAATTTGATAGTGTGGCAACAATTGAAGATTTTTTGGGCATGAATAGTTATCGAGAAGTGAATTTGGAGTGCTCGTGGTTGGTTTCTAGGTAGGCAACAATCCACATTCTTAATTAGGCCCCTTTTGATAGTGCATAGAATAAAATTCATGATTATTCGAACTGTATTCACCCTATATTCCATCCTTTCTATTTTACTCTATTTTTCATGACTTCCGACTGAGCCTTAGCCTAGAATAGACTTTTGGAAATCTTAGATTGAGCTTGTGGTTATTTTGTGCATCGAAATGGGTGATTAGTCCTATTATCGCATCATGTGGGCGATTTTGGAATAGGTTGAGCCTTAGTTGCTTGATATAGAGTTCAAGTGTCTTTTTATATCTAGTTATGGATTCAAGTAGGCCTGATTGAGGATGGTATACCTTGAATCGGTGTCTGAGACCTTAGAGGCCCATTGTAGCCACAAATTTAACTTGAGTACTCTGTTTTGGTTTGAAGACTATGGTATTGGGGTAAGGCTTACTATTGGATGATGCATCTTGTGTAGATTATAGGCGATGATTATTGAGACAAATTGTGCCTCCTTGCTTGTTTTTAGACCCTTGGAACTCCTTAGTTGTGCCTTAGCTTATGGCTTATGATGTTCCCATGGGGTGTGTGTGTGTATATATATATATATATATGTATGTATATATCTATTGTTAGGCCCGAGGCCTTAATCTTGGAGCAGCTGGACCCAGGTTAGTCTTCTTAGCCTTCACTTCTGTAGTGGTATAGGTTCAGTTCCTTAGTATACGTATGACTTGTTTCAATACTAGAATGACATGCATTGGTTGTTCATTCATAGTGTTCTTTTTGTGGTGTGATCCTGGTCATACATTGACTCATCATTATGCATAGAGACAGAGAGTGGGAAATGGTATTCAATACTACTTATCAGCATTATTCATTATGGGGTGACACATACATGTGTTTGAGGTTTGGGCTTTGTGCTCCCCTTACATGCTGGATACCTACTAGATTTTTAAACTAGTTTTTATTGAGATTCATACCACTTGAATCTTATGTTTTTCTGAAATTTGATACTCTGAGACGTTGAGGACGTACTCTTTTCTACTTAGACTATAAGGGGCATCCGAGATGACTTCAATTTTATGATTTTACTAATTGGTGCATCATGCCCCTTGAATTATGGCTATTATTCCTTAGGTATTACCCACGAAAATGATTATTATGATAAATTCATGCCGAGGAGATATTATACTGAGTGAAGGACATACTCTCCTACCCTGTTAGCTAGGCTGGGGTAGGTCGTATGACACTTATGATGGTTATCAAAGTCTTGGTGCAAGCCTAGGCAGTGGGTACGAGTGTCTTGAGCCCCCATGGGACTTCATGCCAAGGAGAAGATGTTATACCGGGTGAAGAGAACTACATATCCTACCTTGGTAACTAGGTTTAGGTAGGTTGTACAACACATATTGATATTATGACAGAGAGGTATCATCCATTGCATTCATATGCATCACCATCCCTAGTATATTATTTGTTGCTTAGTCCTTCGGTAATATGGGATGTTAATTAGGGTTCTGTTTGCTGTTTGTATCACCAGTGGTATGGGACGTCGATTGGTTTTGTTTGGTTATACCTACACTGCTTGCATTATTCTATTTTGTAGTGACTCTATAGTTGTGGTAGGCTTGATCTGTTCTTTTTAGGTTAAGCGGGTACCTTTCTAGGTCGGTTCAAACTAGTTCTTTTTGATGGATTAGCTCAGACTCTTTATGACTCTTTCATTGTTCATTGTCAATTTGACTTCATAGCCTGTCATTCATGTTAGTAGATAGTAGACCTAATTCTCCTAGGTACGCCCTTCATTTCTCTTCATCACCTCTTATACTTGATTTATTGTTAGCTTGGCTATTATTTCATTACAGTTTTGTATACTTGTGTTACTTTCATGTTGTTTGTACTTGCATTATCTATGGAGCTCAGTTAACCTATTCGTGCTGAGTACCAATTGTTTGGGTGACTTATTGATGTGGATAGTTCAGTGGTTGGGTGAATCGTTTGAGGTTTATGTGGTTTTCGAGTTAAACAAATGTTTATAACTGTAAAATGAACTTTTAAGTAAAGTCCTAGTAAACGGCCTCGGAGTGGAATGTTGATGGTTCCATCAGCTCTAAAATGGCCAAACTAGGCTAGAAGCATGGTTAGCCCAAGTGTTAGGGGGTTACAGTGTGTGTTTAATTGAGAATTTGTAAAAGCAGTTAAGAAATAAGCTAAAAAGTAACTTTCGGTGATAACCTAGGTAAATGTGCTCAAAAGGGGATTCTAATGGCGCCGTCAGCTTCAGAACATTGAGTTTAGTCTAGAATGACCTTTCGTTGGACAACTGGGACTTCTGGATGCTTTTTGACTCCCTCAATTCTTTTAGTTAAAATTAATCGAAAAGAAGTGGCACCCTCATTTTATCGTAATGAGCTTCGTTAGGAATTTTGATTGCACCATTGAATTTAGAACGTTGTATTTTATCGTAATGAGCTTCGTTAGGATTTCTGATTGCACCATTAGATTTAGAACATTGAAATTAATGTGGTTATATAGTTGGTTTGTCGAAAACGGACATCGAATGGGCCCAGAACACCTTGTGAGGAGTGTTTGATTTTGGCTAGGGCAACAACAGTAAGTTAACCCTCCACGTTCTCGGGGGGTTGTCCGCATTCGCAGAGGATAAAGGGGAGAAAAGCTCCATGTTCACGGGGCTGGGTCACGTTCGGGGGGGCTTAGCAACCTAAGCTCCGCATTTGCAGTGCCTCTTCCACGTTCGCCGAGGCTATTAAGGTGGTGGCACCATATAAAGTCATCAGCTTTGCAAAAATTGTCATGACCTAGAAACCGGGGGTGATGACACTTACCTAACCCACCAAGGCTAGTCAGCCTAACACTTAATAACTCAATATAATAATAAAAGCGGCAGATAAACAAACTGATTAGGATAGATGAAAAACATTCTGAACCAAAACTAACATCCTCCTAAGACTGGTGTCACATGTATAAGCCTCTAAATATAGAATACGAAAATACAAGTCTTAAATATCTGGTTCTTAAATAGAACATAACATAACAATGGATTTCTCGAAGGTCTGTTTAAGACATAAGGGGTGAGCACCAACCAACAGGGTACTCAAGAAATGGAACTAGCCTAAAGTAATGAAGAACACAATTACTCCTTAACACCCAGCCACATACCGCCGAACTACAGACCTGCACTCAGAAAAGTCCTAGCACAACATATACAACATAAAGTAATCGTAAGGATATAATTATACTCATCTTATGGCATCACATTTCCAAAGGGTCCAACTATAAACAAGTCAAATGATATAATAGATATCCAGTCCCGAAAAGCATTTCATATAATAATAGCAAACTAGAATAATAGGAGATGAAGTGAATGCCGTGAAATGTAAATAATCGTGATGCATGTCTGCCCTATGATACATATCTGTTGATCATAATTATACCTCAGAACAGAACCCATGGGAGTCTCATATAGACCATGTATTCGTGCACATTGCCAGCAATGACCACGACTAAAGCATACCCGTCTGGAAAAGACCTCGGACTCGTCCAAAAAAGACTTCGGACCCTTCTGAAAAAGACTTTGGACCGTGGCATATTACATCGGCTCTACCAATAGAGACCTCGGCTACCAACACACATGTTACCTTCCCCATTTCTCGGTCGTAGCCATCACAAGGATCAATGCACAGATAATAATAGATGCAATGTGCATAATATCAGTTTTATCTTAATATTAAATATCACAATGATCATAATATCATCATAATCCCAGTTTATCTATCTCATTTCAATACAAGCATTATTGCCATCACAATCTCAATGTATAAATGTCATCTCGATAAAAACAACAATTTCATCACAGTCTCAATGTATCACTCTCATTTCAATATCAAATCATTCACATCATCACATGTATCATGGGTTCACATTTGATTCACAAGTCAATAATTCAACATAAGAACAACTACTCAAATATGAAATCTCAGGGTCAAAGCCTATAACATTATAATTCTACCCCAAAGTAATCAATTTCATACACATAGGAGCATACAAAGTTCAATCATACTTAACAAAAGGTTAGAAGTTCACTTGCCTTATATAAGGTCCCAAATCAAGCCAACTCTGAATTTTCCCCCTTTCTACAGTACTCCGAATCATCAAAATCTATTCAAATACAACATCACATGTACATAACAAATTCAATGACAATAAAATCAATGAATTCAGAGAAAAAAATGCAAAATGGTCAAAAATTCCATGTCGAAAAAAGTATCCAACAACAACAACATACCAGTGGAAACCAATTTGAAAATAGAGTTAAGATGAGGGAAAAATCATCAATTAAAGATTAAAAATCAAAGTCCCAAAAATTCTCAAATTCCACCATTAAAACCCCAAATATAAGTTAAAAACATAAATTAATCAATAGAAATAATTGAAATAGGCTAGAAAATAGTTACCCAATTAAATTATCTTCACAAACCTTGAAAATGCTCTCTAAAACGAAGCTTGGAATGTTAAAAATGGTGAAAAAATTTTAAATCACATCTTTTAAAATAAGCTACTATTTAGGCCTACGAAATGCTCCGCGAATGCGAAGGCCTAGGGGACTTAACACTCTGCGAGCACAGACAAGGCATCCGCGAACAAAGAGGCTAAGCTATCACAACTCTACAAACACAGGCCCTTCTTCTATGAATGCAGAGGTCTAATCAAACTGACCTCCGCGAATGCAGAGGAGGCGGCACGATTGCGGAGGGTGGGGGGCGGTAATGCACCAAATCAGATAGTAATAGCAACAACACAACAAAAGTATGAATGGGACCCTTGGAAATTCGTTCTGAACCCCATGAACACAATCCAAACATAGAACCCTATCAGAAACAACGTTCTGGGCTCAATGGAACTATCGGAAGTCGAATTCAGAACCTCCTTGGTCCTGAACCCGAGAAAGATCAATTAAACTAGTTTTGGACTCAAAATCTCAAAATATTCATGGAAGTTCTAAAAATTGCAATGAAGTCATTTCTAGCATTAGTTTCACCATCCGAAATCATTGGAACTGACGAAATTTGGATCCGAGCCTCTAAACTCCGAATGTTGACCCAAGTCAAACTTATGATCCAAAATAAATTAAAAAGTCAATTTTGGGCCTAAAATCTCCATTTTAACTCCAAATTCAGTTCTGCAAATTCTCCGAGACTCGATTTGACATTCCAAAGATGATGAAATCAACAAAATCACAATTCAACACTCGAAACTCAAAATGACCAGAAAACTCAAATTTTTAACTTTAAACCTTTGAAAACTCTTTCTTTTGTAAACTCAAGCTTTCACTAGATTTTCAAAATGACTTTCAAACTTGACTAAATATAACTCAAAGCAACTATCAGGAAGGGAAAAATGATAGTTTGATCGAAAATACCAAAAATGACCTTGGAGGTCATTACAAAAATGAAGGGCAAAACTTTAAATAGCAATAGCTTTATCAATTTATATCTAATTTTAGTGAAACAAAAGGCCAAATTGTGCAGAATTTTGTAAGGAATGTCATGGGGACCTCATATTTTAGCTTTGGCACACTTTTTGAGGTAAGAATTGCTATTTATGCTGATTATAATATGATAAATTATAGAAAACTTTGAGTTGCGATTTTTTTGTCTTTTCTCATCAGAATTGAGTGAAATTTGAGTCTAAACAAGTAGTACTTTTCAAGATTTACACCATTGTATATTCAAATTCTATTGATTTGATCATACTTTTGTGGAATTTGATAAAAAAGTTGTATATAAATATTTTTCGATAAGAAATGTAACATGAGTTTTAGGTTATTTCTCATTGTTCCAAGCTTCGTTTTGAGCTCAATTTCTGGCTATAGACTCAGGGTGATGTAGAGGTCATTTTATAGGCGTTCTTTTGGTATTTTAAGTGTGGACCTTATGTTTTCCCCATTTTAGCTGCAATTGACATTATCTCCCCTAATTCTTAAGATATTATAGCTAAAATATTCATATTTAAGTTGTGATTCATGTTTTGACATCTTAGGAGCATTTGGAGGAGATCCGGAGGGGTAAAGCTCACGTAGATTGATCTAGAGCACATAGATTCACCTTGTAGGTAGGCTAGGTTTTCCTTACCTCTATACTAAGCTGAAACATATGTTGGGTGCCTATTTGTTGTTAGAAGTTCCTGAGTAAATTTTATACAAGTTAATAGTGACTATGAGTATTTATGTGTGGGCACTATGATATTGATATCTGTAGTAATAGCTGGTACCAGAAATGTTGAGCTATGAATGAATTAGTTAAAGGCTAAATGTAAACTTATGCCACATGATTGAGACATATGCCTATCTAGATACTTATGTACCTGTATGGGTGATTTGGTATTGGTAATATGTAGTATTTTGAGAGGCTAGTTGTCATTGCACTTGGGGTACACTTTGAGACTCTATGGTTATGATTCTATTGTTGTGGTTCTGTTGATATATCATATTCCTAATTCTCTGGTGACTGAATTGTGTTCTGGATGCTTGTTGTACTTATCAGTTGGATTGTTTATGGTTGTCCTGGATACTTGTAGTTACCTTGGGCTGTGATGATCCTGTCATCGGCTAAACATGATCTTATACTACTTTCATTGCTACGTACGTCTATTTGGTTGCTTTTATAGTTGTTTGGGTTGTCTGGTATTGGGAAACATGATATATTTTTGGGGTTTGACTATTGGTTGTACCCCTGACTATGTACCGAGGTCCTATTGTTGTGGTTCGATTGATACACCACTCCTAGTTACCTGGTGACGCAATTGTGGTTCCATCTATGAGATGATTTTAGCTGGATTATCTGTTGTCATTTGGGACATTGGTTGTATTATCAACTAGATTGCCTACTACTTTATCCTAGAAACTTGTTATGATTATCAGCTAGCTACCTATTATTGTCCTGGTTACTTGTTATATTTATCAGGTGGAATGTTATCATTGTTCTAGGATACTTGAGATACCTCTGGTCATTTGCTTTCTATGGGCCTTAGTCTAGGTAAGCCAGTGCTACCCTAGATCTGTGTTGTCCGGAACATATATTGTTACACATACATATCTTGTTACTTGGAGAGGCACGAATTTTGGGAGACCAGTTGAGCAATTGACTATACTTGGGTTCGAGTTCCTAATGATTATTCTGGGGTTTGAGCCCCTTATGACTATACCTGAGTTTGAGTCCTAGATGATTATTCTAGGGTTCGAGTCACTGATGACTACTCCTGGCTTTGTGTCTCGAATGACTTTTCCTGAGGTTCGAGTCCCGAGTGATGTTTCTTGAGGTCCTAGTCTTGGATGACTTTTCCAGGGTTCGAGGCCTAGATGACTTTTCTTGGATTTGAGGCCTAGTTGATTGTTCTTGCATTAGAGGCCCAGTTGAACTCAGACCACTTGGCCCTGGATGACTTCCTCGGCCTGAGGCCAGGTTGAGAAGGGGGTTCGAGGCCCCGACTGTTGGTATAGGGGTTCAAAGCCTCACATGACAGTTAGTGGTTTGAGTCCACATGTGATACTGTATCCTTCATTGATTGAGATCTCATACCATCTGTTACTAATCCCTGTATCCCTACACCTATACACACCCTGATTATGCATGGCTGTATCTTCTGGGCTTATAGGGGCCCAGTTGACGTACATGCATAGACACTCGAGCTTTACACGCACATACAATGCTATGCCTCAACCGTGTGATAGTGGTAATATGGTTTTGTTCGGGTTTTGTCAGTTGATTTCGTTGTACACTACCTGGTCCTGCTTAGTTGGGTTCTCTTGGTTCCATAGACATAGTTAATATTTGACCCTGATTCTGATAGCTAGAATTATAGTATTTTGTGGAATTTTTTCTTATATTTACCATCATTCAGTTGATCGATGATGCCTACTGGGTACCTTCCACTGGTACTCGCCCCTACTTTTTTGCATCTACTCCTCACTCCTGGCGTAGGTTCAGGTGCAAGTTGTGACTGCTGATATCTAGGAGCATTGTAGTAGTTACTGGAGACTTTTTGTGAGCACTAAGTACTATTTGGAATTTTTTACGGTCTCTTTCTGTTCATTTGGCCATCTTTTGCATTCAAACACTGTCCTTATATATATATATATATATATATATATATATATATATATATATATCTATACTCGTCCCTAAATGTTGGTCTCTATTGATCCTTTTTCTTGTAGTGGATTTAGATGTAGGCTCTGACTTATCTTTGATAGTCTCCATGATGAAGTCTTTCAATTGGTCAATGGGAATTAGGCCTTTAGCAGACACTTGAAACTCCTTGGCTGTTGTTTCTTGTTTTGTGAAAGACTCTCTTTCCTCTTGTGTTTCATGAAGCTCCGGACATAAACGAGTGGATTCTCCCTCCTTCACATTCTCTATCATATTTGTCAATTTAGATGTATATTTTTATTTATAATCTATAGTAGCTCTGTATAGGTGACTTCTAAGTCCTGGGATAGGTTGTCTCTAGATGATTTTGTATGCTGTTAGATACCATTATGCTTAGCTGTTAGGATAGGTACCATGGGTATTGGGTTAACTTGCCTATAGGTGGGATTTAACAGGAGCCATCATGACTTGAAAGGTTAGGTCATGACAATAACCTAAAAATAAGAATTCTACCACGAAGGGAAATCTCTGCTAAATTCCTTTCCCAAATTCATGCAAATCCATAAATATTTGTATATTGAAACTTAGTCTAAAAGAAGGGAATTCATAGCCCACTTAAAAGCTGAAAATATGCACTCCAAATCACTCCACCAGATATTTTTCCTTCTGAATGACCTCAAAATGCTATCACGCTATTAAAAATAGATTCACAACATTATTACAATCATTTTGATATTAAAATCACAAGAAACAGACATGAGCCAATTGCGGAGTCTAAAATAAGAAAGGGAACACATGTCAGGAATTCTGAAATTGACTCCATAAGAAGTCCTCAATAGTTCTCTGAACTTGTGTTTTAAAATGGAACACAATCCAGGGCTCAAAACAACACAACTCAATTCATGCAATTTTCCACCAATTAAGCTAAGAAAATACTACAATGTCAACAACTAAGATCACATAAGTACCACAAATGAAGGCTTTCCAACACCCTCCGATTACTTCAATGCATTGGCACAAACAATCCCCCATAATCTAGTCTTTAAATCACCTAATTTAGAGCTAAACTATGTGAGTTATTGTGTTTTGAAGTTAGGAGTTCGAACTAAAATGAGTTTGTCTTTTTCATAAAAAAACCTTACAGAACTACTCTCCGCTTTATTGTGTTTTGAAGTTAGGAGTTCGAACTAAAATGAGTTTGTCTTTTTCATAAAAAGACCTTACAGAACTACTCTCCGCTAATGCAACTATAGTAACATGCAATCATGGATAAGGTGTAATGACCATCTAGGTTATTTTTGTGTTTCCACCCATTTTTCATTGGATAGAGCATTCCTATAGCGACTCTAGGTCATTTGTGACCTGTTGCCACTATTAGCTTGGTCGCCTGGTTGTTCTTTTGGAAGTTGTCCAATTTTTCCTATTTTGGAGGCTTTATACGTGGAAAAAGTGGTTTTTGAAGTAAAATGGAGGTAAACAACATACAAACAGAATTTTGACAGTTCCATTAGCTCTGAAATGGTCAAATTAGGCTAGAATCATGGTTAGCTTGAGTACCGAGACCTTTGGTGTGAGTTTGTGCCGAGTTATGCATTTTAGTCTTCAAAATTAGCCAATAATTGACTTTACTCAACATCCTTATGAAACGTGCTTGGATAGGAATTTTGATAGCACAATGATCTCAAAAATGTCAAGTTTGATCTAGAATGCCCTTTTGTTTGGTTCCCAAGGCTTTGATTTTATTTTGGGCCCCTCAATAGATTTAGATAAAATATGGCCTTAAGAAGTGAGATCCATATTTGGTCATAACGACCTTGTATAGAAATTTGAGTTGTATCATTGGATTTAAAACATCAAATTTGGTATGGTGGCATAGTCTATTTGCGAGCATGGGTTTTGAATGAATTTTGAGTACCCCACCAAAAAATTTAAAGTTAGAAGAAATCAGTTCCTCAACTGATAACTAGTGTCGTCGCTTTAGCGACCCTCGTTTGCTTAAGCGATAGTCGCTATACTGACCAGGGTATTATTAAGCGGCTGCCCATAAGGGGTATTGCTATAGCGAAGGTTAACTTTTGTGACCAGGGGCTCACTATTGTGAAGCCCTCCCCTTTGGGTGGGCCGCTTAAGCAAATGGTAGGACACTTTAGCGATACTCATGGGTGTTATATATTTGGGTTATTTCTAGAATGCGATTAGCAGGAGAGAGAAACTTTTAGCTATGATAATTTCTTCATTTTGAGGCCAAATTAATAGATTCAAAAAGGCTAAACTACATGGAATTACATGGAGAACGTTGTTGAAGTGTCAAAAAGTGCTTTTGGCGTGTTGTTTGAGGTAATTTGATTGTTTTGCTACTGCTGCAAATTGGGATGATCTTTCAAAAACTTTGGAAATTGATTTCTTCATCATTTTGAATTGGATTTCAGTGAGTTTTGGGTCTATTTTGTGTAATTGTTTTAGGCAAACACTGTGGTGTTATCAGACTCTTCTAGTTAAGATACATTTGAGGTAAAATAGTTGTGGAACTGCTACCCTATTCTTGTTCTTCCAGAAAGAAATGTCATTTTGTGTTGGATTGATTGGTGTTGTTTTGGGCATTAGATTGAGGCAGGATTTGAGGTACAGGCTTGGGTAGATGTAAGGACCATTATATGGGGTTCGTCTTAGGATTCTAGATATGGGTCACACTTTTCCTGCTGTTAGTCTCAGGATCGGTCTATGTTTGTTTCTTGTAATTTTGGTACTAAAATGACCATATTGAAGTCAATATCTTATTTTCGATAGCCTGGTAACATTCTGAGGCTGCTTGGAAGGGAAAGGCTCTTGCAAACTAAGTTGGAGCACACGTGATCAACATTTAGGTAGGCTACGATTTCTCTTGTTCTAGACTGAGTTAGAATATGTGAATCTTGTCTGGAAAGCATGGATATTGGGCAGGGGAACTAGTATGAGGCTGTACTATTTAGATTATCATATTAGCTAATATATGGGGTTGGTAGGGTTCTATTTGGCATGTTGAGTTTACCTTTGATTGGTATACCAGTTATCTATTATATTTCTGGTTATCTATGATTGTTGGGCCTTAGTTTGGGCTTAGGCTAGTGATGCCCTGGATCTGTATTATTCAGAGTTGATAGGCTACTATATATTCATCCAGTGTGACTTAAGAGGTGTAGATCCTTGTAGACTGAAGTAGCAGACTTGGGTCTGATAGAGTTGAGCCTTGATAAGACGGGGACCTAATTATTCACAGTATCAGCTTGCTTCTTTAGAATGTCCCTCTGATAAATTGGATTCTACTCGGATTAGAGGCGACCGACAAGCCACTTAGGAGCTCAAAGTAAGATCTCTTACCGTCTAAGGCTCGAGCTTTTCCCATGAAATTGCACTTATGCTCTCATTACGAGATTGATGTGAGGATAAACTATATTTTGTATACCCTAGGTCTGAGGCGATATCGCTTGAGGCCATGTTATTTCAGGCCATATCATTTGAGGACATATCATTTGAGGCCATGTTGGACTAGTCCGAGGCCTGAGGCCCTATCAGACCATATTAGCCATGTCTGACCATATCCATGGTGGAGGCCATATTGGAACTATAGCCTTAGTCTAGGGCCAGGTCATAACCTAGGTCTAAGGACAGGGTTCCACCTGGATCTAAGGCCAAGTTAGGGTATACAACTTGGGTCTAATGCCAGATTAGGGTATTCTAAAGGAATTGTGATCGCCCACATATCATTGGATTATGAGATAATTTGAGCCCTGACATCGTAAAACCTTGTTCTTGCATACCTTTCTTTACCTTATCGTTGTGAGTAGGTGTACTTTCTAAGCTTATGAGGGCCCAATTAGCTTAAAGACGTAGTCAGTAGGGACATACACTTGCGTACATCTCTCATTATCGTTCAGTTTCTGGTTACTACCCATTCACATGCATACTGACCGTGATCTTATGATTAGCTGTTTGTAGAGTTATATTTTAGCTTATCTCTTCCTTATTTATTGTTCCTACTCAGTCGACCTAGGATGCCTACTGGGTGTCTTATTTCTAGTACTCATACTACACTTTACGTCTATTTCATGATATAGGACCGAGCACGAGCCAACAACATTGACTCTCTTTATTGTTGTTGTCATTTTGATGAGTGTATAATTTACGCTTATTTCCTACTCTTTTCTTATGATTTTATGTTAATCTCATAATTTGAGGCTAATTATTCTTTGAATGGCCTATGTTTCAGGTACATATGGCTTAGAATGAGTTTTGTTGAAAAAGATTGAGTATGGCACAGGATTAGAGCAGAAAGGAGATGAATTGAAGGAAAAATGTACTTGGCAACATTTATCCTCTGCGAACACAGCCTTCAGACCTGCGAACGCAGAGTAGTGGATCACATGGAGGTGCGAACGTGCTGAGTCCAGGCATGTAGGTAGAGCTAAAGGCATATTATTATTCGCTATCATGAAATGCTTAGGTGCGAACGCAGAGTGTTGACTTTAATTGACCTCTGCAAATGCGTTCAAAGCTCCGCGAACGCAAAACACTTATATGACCAGGATCAGGGCAATTTTAGAATTTCATCATTTTAGTCCCAAAAAGGATATCCACGCACTCCCAACCTTAGTTCTTCATTCAATTAAGATGAGACATACCTGGAAATAGTGTTCATGCAATTTTTGAGAGAAGAAACACACCTTAGTGTAGATTTTGAATTTTGGGTGAGGATTTAGAGCATGTTTTCTGCTATAGCTTAAGTGGATTGAAGAGTGTGAGCTTCCATTGTAAAATCTTTCCCTCGCTCTTTCTTTCTTTGTTCTTGAATGCATAAATTGTAGATTTAGTTGAGTTTGTATGTTAATTTGCTTATGGGTATTGATTGAATCTCTTGCTTTCATGCTTAGTTGATTATTTACTTGCAAATCAAGTGGGTTTCTCCCTAAACTACTTTGATTGGATTCAATTGATTTACGGTTTATGCTTACCTTCATGCTTAACTTATGATTTGAGGTCACAAACTTGAATCTAGTTTAGATCTTCAATTATTGCATGAAAATGTGTAGTTGAAGCGGAGGGTTTGTGTGATGGTCATGGGTTTATGTGTTAAGTGCCTTAAAATGGACTAAATGGATAAGTTTTAGGAGTTTTACTCATGAGTTGCTCAAGCCAGACATGTCTTTGAGTGATTCACGTATAAAGGCTGTAATAGGCTCTTGCGAAACATCATTATCGTTGTAATTGAGAAAGTGGTTACAAGCAATCTAGCCTACCCATAGAGTTTATTTGATGCTAAGTGTGGTGGATCGATTGAACTTTGAGTAACTCCCGTATTTCCAATCCTTACCCCATTTCCCTTAGGAGTAATATTAGCTTAGTTCCTCCTCCCCAGTTAGTTAGAATTTGCTCGGTATTCACTTGTCGAATCAACGCTAGTAGCTATTAGTCCTTGCTTGATTCAATCGCCACCATATTGTTTCCTGTGGGATTCGATCCCAACTTTTTTGTTCGGTTAATATGCTGATAACGATCATCCATGCTTCCTTTGAGTAGTGGGTTTGAGCGAAATCAAAAATGCGAGTTTAAATTATTTTTAGTAATTATAGCCTCGAAATTAGCCAATAGTTGACTTTGGTCAACATTCTTGGTAAACGTGCTCGACTAAAAATTTTGACAGCACGATTAGCTCTAGAACATCAAGTTTGGTCTAGAACGACCTTTCAT
>DF357598.1:125298-141090 GCA_000787875.1 Solanum virginianum
AAATCAAGTTTGGTCTAGAACGACCTTTCATTTGATTCTTGAGGTTTTCGGGTGCAAATTGACCCCTTTGGTAGATTTCAATATTAGGAAATGGACCCACACATGATCGTAATGTCCACTGATGGGAATTTCGAGCACATCATTGAGTCTGGAATGCTATTTTCAATCAAATTTCATATATGATTTGTATTTTTCTAACTCTCGATGAGGCCAAAGCATTAAAATTTAGTTTGAGTAGTTGTTGAATTCTAAGGCGCAGTGCCAGCATGGCTGAATGACAGGCCACCATGTGGCAGGTGACGGAAAATAGAAAAAAAAGGAAAAAGTTATATATTCTAGAAATTTTCCACAAATTCATAAATTCAAGCGGAAGGACTTCGGACAACCATATCTCATGCGATTTTGACCCGATTCCAGTGATTCAAAAGGCTACCTTATGTATTTTTCCGAGAGGAACATTGTGAAAATATTGAAAATCACTTTAAGCACGCCATTTAAGTTACAATTCACTGTTTAATTATTGTATATTGAAGTAATTTTTTGAGAATTTTGACATGCTATTTCTTATCCATTTTGAGTTAGATTTTAGTAAATTTTAGGTCTATTCTGTGTGTTTTTGCAAGACGCACACCATGGTAATGTTAAAATTGATAGATAGAGCTCTTTTTGGTGCGAAAAATGTTATTTTTACTACTATTTATGTTAGATTTTTTTTTTTGGAAAATTCAAAATGCGATAACTTAGTCATTTTGAATCAATTTTTAGTCTAAATTGAAGAATTTTTCCATTCGCACACAGTGGTATTACCAGTTTTTTTTGAAATTGCTTGATTTAGGAGAAAATTGAGGTCAAACTGGCTGTCATATATTATTTTTATCGAAAAGAAACTTATTTCCATATTTGATTGTTTAGGATTGTTTTGGGCCTCCGTTTGAGTTGCAATTTGACATATAAGTTTGGGTAGTCGTGATGTTTATTTTATAGGGTTGGTTTTGAATTTCAGACATAGGGCCCACGTTTTCTGATTGGGCCCAAAATTAACTCATTTTTTGAATTACTGAGATATTAATATCAAAATGATCATATTGACGTCCTGAGACTTATTTTAACAGTTAGATATCATTTTGAGATCGCTAAGAGGAGTACAACCCCTGTGGATTAAATAGAAGCGCTCGTGATCGATATCCAGATAGGCTAGGTCTTCTTTTCTTGTTAGACCAAGTTGGAATATGTAAATGTCATCTGGATGGCTTGGATAATTATTGGACTTGCAAGATTAAAGGTCATATTTTGTTATAGTTGATCTGTTAAGGGCCATAATTGCTAAAATTGATCTGTTAAGCACTATATTGTTGTGGTTGACTTGTTAGATGTGTAATTGCTAGATCTTGGCTTGAATTATCAAGTTTAACCTGTTGAGACTGGTTATGAATTCTTTATCATTATTTTGTTGTTATTCTGATTGTCTGGTGATTCTCAGGCCTTAGCCTAGGCTTAGGCTAGTGATGTCTTAGACTTGCACTATTCAGATCTAGTTATGTGTGATGCACTCGCTTAGTGTGACTTGAGAGGCGTAGATCCTTATGGAATAACTTAGCAGGCTTGGGTTTGATAGAGTAAAGACTCAGGAAAGATTGCAACATGGCAAAGCTCTATTGCACATCATTGCAAAGGCGAACTCATGGTACATTCACGGCTGGAGTCCACACTGTACATCACCATCAAAGGCAGTCATGGCTAGAGTCCACATTGTGCACCATCATTGGAGACATAACTACAGTCCAACTGAAGACCTTGTCAGACCATATGGCCGTAGCTAACTATATTTCTAGCTAGAGGCCAGGTCGGGATGATGATCCGGGCTGGAGTCCCAATGTGTCTAGGGTTAGAGTCCCGACAAATCTAGGGTTGGAGTCTCGATATGATCTAAGTTCCTGGCCGAATCAGGATACTTCACCAGTACCGAGGTCACATGCATCGTTCAGTTGGGAATCTTCTAATTATGCAACATTATTAGGCTTGTTATCAATATACCTATCTTACATAATTTTTGTGCTTAGGTGTAATTTCTGGGCTTATGAGGGCTCAATTGGTGTATATGCTTAGTTGATAAGACCTTACACCTATGTATACAACTTTATTATTATCTAGATTTTGCTTACATCAGTTAGTACATATATGCATTACTTGGTTTTGGTAGATTTGAGTTACTTTGAATCTATAGATATGCATTACTTGGTTTTGGTAGACAGCGGTTATAGAATTATCTTCTAGCTTATTCCTGCTTTATTTACTATTTTTACTCAGTCGCCTATGATGCCCATTGGGTACCTTATTTCTGGCACTCACCCTATATTTCGTATCTGCTTCATGATGCAAGACCTAGTACAAGCCAACATCGTTGATTTTGTTATTTTTATTACTGCCCCAGGAAACTTATAGTGAGCGTCAGATGATCTTGGATCCTTATATTCTCCTTTTGTATCAGTGGGCCTATCTTTTGATACTAGAGACTAGCCTTGTATTTAGTTTTGGTCTTGTATATACTTGTATGTGTCTTTTTGGGTTGAAAGTTGTATCCAGTCTATAGTAGCTCTATACAATTGATTTCTAGACTTTGGAAAGGTGATTCCTTGGTTGTGTTGTTGCTATAGATATAGATTTGTATATATATTGAGTAGGTTACCTTGTTTTGATGCCTCTATCCTCATCCATTACTAGTCATTTCAGGTTATCGGTTAGCTTGCCTGTAGGTGGGTTATAACGGGTGACATCATGCCCCGTAAAGTTGAGTTGTGACAGTTAGATTCTAGCATTTCTTATTACTTTTACTTTTTCTACTCAGTTATGGTACCATGCCTACTGGGTGTTTTTTGATACTCATATTGCAATCTGCATCTATTTTCATGATACAAGTTCGAGCACCAACCACCACCATTGATATTCAAGCATGTAGAAGCATGTTTAGGAGGCGAGGGTGAGCATATGGTGTCTTGGATCAATGCCCATCTTCTTCTATAATTTGTGGCTCATCTTTTACTGCTTGAAACAAGTTTATCTCTATGTGTATATATTTTTTAATCTATTATTGAGACTTGTACTCTTTATAAGTGACTTTCCAAGTTTTGGATATATATATATAGTTCTTTGCTTCCAGCGTAACTCATATTGTATTAATTTATTGTCTCCGCTTAGTTTCTACCCTTAAAATCCTTTATTTGGTGTTTTGGGTCATGGGTTTGGCTTACCTACTTGCGGTTTATAGTAGATGTCATCATAACTCGAGAAATCAGGTTATGACATTAAGAAGTCACTGTCTATTTAGATTACCTTATATTAGTTCATTTCATCTTCAACTCTATTCAATAGCTTTCTGCCTTTATTAATAGTATTTTTTTCCAATACTATTCATTTCTTACAGTACTCCTGCCCATTGAAAATAAGCATGGTTAAAAATGGATTGAAAATTATCTTTTAGATGAAGTTACACATTCTGTGAAATAATGACGCTCTTGATGCCATTCTTGGTTTTGTAAACGATGATGCAACTAAAAGGATTGAAAGAATTAACTAAAAAAGTCTCTTAATATTCTTCTTAAGCATATGAACACTTTAAATAACAAAAGCAGATTCCGAGTTGGCTTCTATGCCACTAGCAATGCTTGGTCCCCCTACCCGGCATGGTGGAGATTCCGTAGCACGTCCCTAACCATACAAATCTACATAATTGAAAACACTAAATTATATCAACAAACTAAAATAACTAAACAGAAATTCAAAATTAAATTAATCCTAAAAGGTAAGCAACTTATTTTGCTAAAGATTATTATAGTTAGTAAAAGTAAATTTCAACAATATTAAAGGATATATGCTGACAATTTCTAAATTTCAATAATATTAAAGGATCTATGCTGACAATTTCAATGCTTTAGAAAATAGGTGGTCCTACATATATAAGTTAATCTTTTTGTAATTTTATTTTACAAATAAAGCTATGATAAAGAGGTCTTTTTTCTTTCCCTTCATGAGGATATTAGGAGTTATCTTGTATTGGTTATACTTTAACCAAGTTGTGCTATTGATATGTTCTTCCCTATTTAATTTAACAAGAATAGATAATTTCATTAATTTTTTCCCTGTTTAATTTAACAAGAATAGATAATTTCATTAATTTTTCTCTCTCCTAACCGACTAGGACTTTCTAGATTTGCAAGAACTTGATTTAATTGTCAACTTGACCTATAAAATAAAGTTAACTATAAACACTGTAGATATTAAGGGTAGCTTATTTATTTCCTATAAAAGCAAGATAATGATTTACTAAATTTTGACAACTACATTGTTCTTTTATAGTCAATTTCATGTTAGAAAGTCTGCGATCTCTTTCTCCGGCAAAATCAAATCTATCGACTTTTGTGGGATCGATATCTCCTCCTCTTCTGGTTCCAACGTTTTTGTCTGAAACTTTCAGTTTTTAGTGTTCATTCATCATTGTTTACATACACTGCATTTAGAATTATTTCGGCAACGGCAAGTCGAGCGTCTTCAGCTTCTCACGAACTTCAGAATGATGACTATGGAATTCCAAATGACGGCGATGTGATTAATCTCCGGCGAACCTCTGAAGCCTATTTCTAAAGCCTATTCAATCTAGGGTTTTGACGACTCTTCATTCTTTGTGGGATTCCCGATTCAAGGTTTTCGAAACCTTCAAGACCTCTCCGGCAAAGAACTTTCGATTAGCACTTCTTAGTACAACAGGCTCCAATTTCGATGAGATATTCTGGCAAAAATTAGTTTTTCGGTGACGTACACAAATTCTAACAACGTTCAAGAAATGTTTTTAGACCATAATTCCAGGTGATATTTTCCAAATCCCTTGTTGTTTTTTATTTTATTTTATCCTTTTACTTGCCTTGTATTTTTTGTCAGTTACATATTTGTTTGTGGTCCCATTCTTGCGGTTACATATTTGCCTTTTGCTGTTTGTGTTGCCTTTACCGTATATTTCTTGCAGTTACCATTTCTTGCCGTTACATATTACTATTTGTGTTGTGGTGAAGATCTTACTTATTATATTGGTTGCCTTTTACTTGTTTATCATATTGTGATTAGTAAGTAGTATACCATATATTTTCCAGTTCTGTTTTGTTGGGTTTGTATAGTTTGTTTGTAGATTGTATCTTCTTGATCTCTGTAGCTTAGCAAATTATTAATTCTTAGTTTACTAGTGTCAAGATCTAATGGTGGACTAGGGTCATGCCATCGGTTGGGGTCAGAGGTAAGGGGTATGGGTGTTAAGAGGGGCACATGCTAATTTAAGTTAAGGATAGTGTCGTGGAATATAGGATCATTTACAGGAAAATCCATAGAGCTGGTGAAGTGTCTTAAGAGGAGACATATAAATATAGCGTGTGTTCCGGAGACCAGATGGGTAGGTACCAAAGCTCGGGGCGCAAATGGGTTTAAGCTATGTTACTCGGGTAGTTCTAGGGATAGAAATGGTGTCTTTCAAAATCGTGGTTGATAGGCATGTAGTGAATGTAGTTAGTTCCTATGCGCCTCAAGTAGGCCTAGATGAGGAAGTCAAAAAGCTCTTTTAGGAAGATTTGGATGAGGTTGTGAGAGGCATACCAAAGATAAAAAAATCTTCATTGAGGGTGACTTTAATGGGCATATGGGGCAACCACTAGTGGGTTTGGAAATGTTCATGGAGGATTTGGTTTTGGGAAGAGGAATGGAGATAGGACGTCTCTCTTGGATTTTTCCAAAGCCTTTGAGTTTGTTATTGCTAACTCATGTTTCCCGAAGAGGGAAAATCACTTGATTACCTTTCGTAGTACGGTAGTAACGACTCAGATAGATTACTTACTTCTCTGAAAGGGCGATAGAAACCTTTGTAAGAATTGCAAGGTTATTCCAAGTGAAAATATTTCCACTCAACATCGGCTTCTAATGATGGACTTAGAGATTAAGAAAGAAAAGAAGAAGACGACTTTTAATGCCCTATCGATGATTAAATGTGGAGGCCTGAGTCCTAACATTTCACACGAGATAGAAGAAAAGTTGAGTAGTTTAGAGGCTTAGAGTGGTGGCGGAGATGTGAACAATATGTAGGACACTACTATTGGTTGTATTAGAAAAGTAGCTACTGAGGAACTAGGGTTTTTGAGAAGGACCTTTGGTGGACGTTAAGGAGATTGGTGGTAGAACATCGAAGTCTAAGGCAAAGTGAAAGCTAAGAAGATTGCTTATATGAAGTGGTTGGAGTGTAGGGATGACGATGAAGGGCGAAGGCTTAAGGAATTCTATAAGATGACAAAGACAGAAGTAAAGATAGTGGTGATGAGTTCTAAGACATCAACATTTGAGTGCCTATATGTGGAGGTAAGTGATAAAGGTGGGGACAAGAGATTGTATAGGCTCGCCAAAGAGACAGAAAGGAAAGCTCGCGACTTGGACCAAGTGAAATATTGGTGGATGAGACTTCCATTAAGCTAAGGTGGCAAGCTTACTTTCATAAACTCTTAAACGAAAAGGAGATAGAGATATTGAGCTGGGTGAGTTGGTATACTCCAAAAGGCAGCGAGATTTTGGTTATTGTAGGTGGTTCAGAGTTGAGGACGTTAGATGTGCTATTAGTAGGATAAAGAGAGGGAGGGCAATTAGACCTGATGAGATTCTAGTAGATTTTTTGAAGAACATGGTCAAGGATGGCATAGAGTAGTTGACTAGACTATTAATGCTATTATGAAGACTATCAAGATGCCCGATGAATGGAGGAGGAGTACAATGGTCCCATTGTACAAGGGTGATATTCAAAACTTTAACAAATACAGGGGTATCAATTTATTAAGCCACACTATAAAGGTATAAGCGAGAATGGTAGAGATAAGGATGGGAAAATAAGTGTCTATTTTAGAAAACCAGTTTAGATTTATGTCGGCGCATCGACTATTGAAGCAATTCATCTTGTTCAGCGATTAGTGGAGAAATATAGGGAAATAAAGATGGACCTTTATATGGTGTTCATTGATTATGAGAAGGTCTATAACAAGGTTCTGAGGGATATCCTATAGAGGTGTCTAAAGGTGAAAGGAATGGCATATATTAGAGTGATAAAAGACATGTATGACTGAGCCAAATCTCTAGTAAGAGCGGAGGAAGGAGACTTAGAGAATTTTCCTATTGAGATGGGGCTTCATCAAGGATCTGTGTTGAGCCCTTTTCTATTTGCCTTGGTGACAGATGAGCTAACACGGTCTAATCAAGAGAAGGTTCTATGGTGTATGCTCTTTGCAGATGATATCATACTGATTGATGAGACTCGAGCTAAAGTTAATGATAGATTGGAGGTTTGGAGATACACTTTAGAATCTAAAGGGTTTAAACTGAGCAGGACCAAAATAGAATACTTGGAATGCAAATTCAATGTTGCGAAGCAGACACTGATGTGAGGCTTGTCAACTAACCTATTCCTAAGAGAGAGAACTTTAAATATCTTGGGTCCATCATCCATAGAAGTGGTGATATTGATGATGATGTCAACACACTATATTGGGGCAACATGGACGAAATGGTGGCTTGCCTATGGAGTATTGTGTTATAAGATGATACCACCTAAACTCAAAGGTAAGTTTTACAAGATGGTGGTTAGATCATCTTTACTGTATAGGGTGGAGTGTTGGCCAATAAAAAAACTCACATATTCAGAAGATGTAGGTCGTGGAGATGAGAATGTTGAGATGGATGTGTGGACACACCAGGAGTGATAAGATTAGGAATGAGACCATTTGGGAGAAGCTAAAGGTGGCCCTTCAGGATGATAGAATGAGGAAAGTGAGACTACGACAATTTGGACATCTGTAGAGAATAAGTACCGATGCTTCTGTTAGGAGGTGCGAGAGGTTAAATTTAGGACTTACAAGGAGGAGTATAGATAGACTAAAGAAGTATTTTCGGCGGTGATCAGATAAGATATGGCAAAATTTGATCTCATCGAGGACATGACCTTAGATAGGAAGGAGTAGAGGTCATGAATTAGAGTAGCAGACTAATAAGTTAGTAGGGTTAGGTTGATATTTGGCCATAGGATATAGCAGGGTAGTAGGTTTTTGTCATGTATTTATATCATATGTTGTCATTATCTGTCTTACATGTGTTAATTTTATCGTATTTACATACTATCATGTGCTTTTCGTTATTAGTCGCTCTTTCTATTTTCTTTTCTTTTCCTTTCCTTTTGCCATATCTAGTTATTCTGTTTATGGGTTTTTGAGATGAGGGTTCCTAGGAAATAACCTCTCTACCTCTATGAGGTAGTGGTAAGGTCTGCATATATTCTACCCTCCCCAGACCCCACTTGTGGGATTCCATTGGGTATGTTGTTGTTGTTAGTAAAGGGTCTTCAAACGAAACACATGAAATTATAACCATCTTATCCCCTACTATTTGTGACAAATAATTTTTAAATTTAAGAGTTAGCTTTTATAAATTATTGGAGTATTCATTTACCATGCAAAGGATGAAGTCAAATGAATCCCAATTGAAACAAAAATGAAGATTGATTTGTCACTTTATTATGAAAAAACAAATGGTTAAAGGCATTTTTTTAAACACGGACATGCTTGATGTGATCCCTAACAATTAAATTGTTGTAATCATTACCGTCACGAGCCAAGCCTAAGGCCTAGACATGATCGGGGAATGGGGAACCCGAAGGAACCCCAATCAAGCCTCATAGCATATCATTACACATCCTTGGTCATGGAAGCAATGTAAAGCAACGTAAGAAACATAAACAAGGAGAATTGGGACTAAGGGAGAGAGAGATTTATACTTAAATATCTTGAATATCATAAGTGAGTCAAAGATCAAGCATAATACATGACATGTCCAACAACACCTCTACTACATAGATAAGAGCGGGGGCCAAGACAAGCAACCGGGCTCACCCTCATAGTTAATACATACACAAAAGAAAATAGTCTTAGAACATAGTATAAGAGAGTAGTCATTGTCCCTGGAATGGAGGACTCATTAAAGGCTAACTTGAACAATCCGTCTAGCCACAAGAAGAATCAATAGGAGCTCATCCCCTGAATAGAGGACTTACCAAAGGCCAACTTGAACAATCCATCTAGCCACAAGAAGAATCAATAGGAACTCCGGTTCGAAGACTATCAAGATGCCCGATGAATGGAGGAGGAGTACAATGGTACAACGTTCAAGAAATGTTTTTAGACCATAATTCCAGGTGATATTTTCCAAATCCCTTCTTGGTAACATCATGTAGGCATAGAGTATGCATTAGTACATTTGAATATACTAAGTATGTGGGATGCGATGCAATAAGAGATAAGCATCATAATCCAAAATGCATAACAATAGGCAATAGGCATAATATATAGCAATAATACATGTATGATCAATACATAAATAAAACATGCTTAAGTAACTCATGCTCATTTAGGATATCATATGTGTAGAAGAGACCAAGCTAGATTTTCAAATATGCAACCCTTTGGTAGGGTAGTGATGATGCTGCCCCATCACTTAGGTTGATGAGTACTAACCCTCATCTAGGTTGGTGATAATACCGCCCCATCACTATGGTGGAGAAGTACAAACCCTTCCCTAGGTTGATGAGTACTAACCCTCATCTAGGTTGGTGATAATACCGCCCCATCACTATGGTGGAGAAGTACAAACCCTTCCCTAGGTTGATGAGTACAAACGCCCATCTAGGTTAGTGATGATGTCGCCCTATCACCAGGTGGAGTAGTACAAACCCTTCACTAGGTTATCTGGGTGCTCAAACCCCCCAGATTGGCCATGGTCGATTCTACACTTTATATAGGATTCATCAGATGCTCTAGTACAACACTTCATGTAGGAATATTGATGTACATAAGCTTATTTTATCATCATTACATCATTCATATCATATCCCATGGTTTGGACCTTTATTTCCTCAAGAAATCAAAATCAAATATTTTATCAAACACCTTGGGGGGTGTGTAGTAGGGGTAAAAGACCATGCAATTTGGAAATGAAATCATGCAAGAAAATTTGTAGTAAAATCATCAATCAACACCTTGCAACACCCCTAAGACATTCACATCAAAACCCTTTATCAAAAATCCAAACTTGGAATGAGGTGCAACTAAGTACGTTGGAAAGATAATTCAAAGGGCTTTAATTTGGTATGTCATGGGCCACATTTCTTTGTGTACTAAGAGATATGCCCCTTCAAAGTTGACCCTCCTAAATTGCATTTTTTGCAATTTTTGTATTTTGATACGGTTGCTCTAAAATTCAGGTTACACCTATTTCCCACTTAATTTGACCCTGTGAACAAGAATATGAAGTCAGATTTTCAATATAACGAATGGATTTCTAGATATATGAAAATTACAGTTCCAGGTACTTTCGAGATACATTTTCGGGCTTTTTTTAGGGTCGTTACAATTACTCTTTGGTGATAGGATGAAAATGGTCAAGAAGATATCTATTTTAGACTTAATTTATAGATCCAAGACAGGTTTCAAAAACCAGGAAGGTTTACATCTCCGTATCAACATATAGTTGGTGATACAAAAGAAACCAAGGGTTGCCTCTGATTTGTTATGTTTTTGAGAAGATTATAATTGCTCTGTTTCAATTTATTTTTCATAACTTGTTTGGGTATAGAGTTTAAGAAAGCAGATAAGATTTTTAAATTTTGTGAGCTTAAGTTAAAAATATGTATAATGTACCAAAATACCATTTAGTCTTGCAGCCATTAATACGTCATGTGGTTGGAATTAAAAGAGTTCCAAATTAGAGATTTTTTTTTGAATTTGACTAAAAAGAAAACTAAGACAAGCAAAATAAAATAGATAAAGATATTAAGTTTATCTTAATTTCAAAACATAAATTGTTGCAATCACTTATATTAATATATATATATATATATTAAACATTTACCCATTTCTCCATTTAATTTCATTGCATAACATCGATTTCTCCGTTTGAAATCTAATTTTTGATAACTAAATAACAACAATCAACTATATTAGTAAATATTAAGCATAACTCCTTCGATCATTCATTTTCATTGCATGGTAAAGATTTCTTCATTGCCTTCAGCTTTCTCTCTGTCATCCAACTCATCGGGCTATTTGTCTCTTCTCTTTTGGGGTTTATCTAATCTCTCTATCTTCTCCTAGTTAGGATTTCAACTGTTGATTTTGTTTGTATTTTTTGGCGACCTTCAGAGTTTTCCAGCGACGTCTTCTTTCAGTTTCCAGTTAGATTCTCTCGCGTTATGTACATTATTTAGGTGATATCTTCCATTTTTCTCAGTTTAAATATATTTCTTGATTCCTTCTTGTTCAATTTTTTTGCCATTTCTTATTACCTTGTTCAATTTTTACATATTTCTTGCCAACTACATATTTCTTCCATTTCTTGCTTGTTACATACTATCTTGCAATAATTCTTTTTCTTATAATATTTCTTGCCTATTACATATTTCTTGCAATATTTCTTACTTCTTGATGGTTTTAGATTTTTGAATATATTTTATTTCTTGCTAGTTACATACTATGGTTGTTTCTCATACTCTTTGCATCTTGGTGTTGTGGGTTGTTGGAAGTATTTTATAGGATTATTGTTTTTTGTATTTTATAGGATTATAGGATTGGTTTGTTGATTATTATAAACTATAGTTAGATTTATTATTCTGTATTGTTGGGTTGTTGTCTTTGTGAGATTGTTTATTCTTTATCCTTTATAGTTTGTTGTAGTAGTAGTTCTTAGTGTAGTTTAGTGGCATTGGGTTTTGATGGTGGATTTGTATCAAGTCATCGGTTGGGGTCAGAGGCTAGGGGTTGTAGTGGTAAGAGGGGAACGGGCTTACTGAGGCTGAGAGTAGGGATGTGGAACATAAGATTACTAACAGGGAAGTCGATAGAGCTAGTGAAGAGTCTTAAGAGGAGACAAATTAATATAGCATGTGTTCAAGAGATTAGATGGGTAGGTATCAAAGCTCAAGACGTAGGACGGGTTTAAATTATGGTACTCGAGTGACACTGGGGAAAGAAATAGAGTAGGTATCCTGGTAAATAAGGACCGTAGGGAGTATGTGGTTAAGGTCAGGAGGATTAATGATAGGATGATATCTATTAAACTTGTGGTCGGTAGTTATATTGTGAATATAGTTAGTGCTTATGCTCCCCAAGTGAGCCTGGATCAGGAAGTCAAAAAATGCTTTTGGGAAGATTTGGATGAGGTTGTGAGAGGTATACAGTACGCAGAAAAAATTTTCATTGGGGGAGATTTTAATGGAAATATTGGTGCTACATCTAGTGGTTTTCATGATGTCCATGGAGGCTTTGGTTTTGGGGAGAGGAATGGAGGTGGGCCATGTTTCTTGGACTTTGTTAAACCCTTTGAGTTGGTTTTTACTAACTAAAATCACTTGGTTAGCTTTCGTAGTATGGTATCTAAGGCCCAAATTGATTACTTACTCATCTAGAAGGGTGATAGAAGCCTTTGTATGAATTACAAGGTAATTTCGAGTGAAAATATTTTCACTCAACATAGGCTTCTAGTGATAGACTTATAGATAAAGAGGGATAATACAAAGAAGATTATTTATGCCCAACCAGGGATTAGATGGGGTGACCTGACTCCTGCGCTTTCTCAAATTAAGTAATTTGGGGGCTTAGAGTAGCAGTAAAGATATGAACACTATATGGGATACCACTGCTAGTTACATTAGAGAAGTAGCCACTGAGGTACTACGGGGTTCGAGAGGGACTTTTGGTTGATATCAAGGTGCTTGGTGGTGGACTGGAGAAGTTCAAGGCAAAGTGAAGGCTATAAAGATTGTCTATATGAAGTGGTTGGAATATAGGGATGAGGATGAAAAATGAAGGCTTAAGGACATATAGGATGGTGAAGATGATAGTAACGAGTGCTAAGACAGTAATGCTTGAGCACTTGTATGTTGAGTGAGGTGAAAAAGGTTGGGACAAGAGATTGTAAAGGCTTGCGAAGAAGAGGGAGAGAGAAAAGCTCACGACTTGGACCAAGTGAAGTGCATTAAGGATGAGAAGGGTAAATTGTTAGTGGATGAGACTTCCATTAAGTTAAGGTGGCAAGCTTATTTTCATAAACACTTAAACGAAATAGGGAACGAGATATTGAGTTGGCTGACTTGGTAAACTTTAATAGTCATTGAGTTTTTGGTTATTATAGGCATTATAGAGCTGAGAAAGTAAGATATGCTATTAGTAGGATGAACAGAGGGAAAGTGATTGGATCTGATGAGATTTTGGTGGATTTTTGGAAGAGCATGGTCAAAAATAGTATTGAGTGGTTGACAAGGTTGTTTAATGCTATTATGAAGACTACTAGGATGCTCAATGAATAGAGTAGGAGTACAATGGTTCCATTGTACAAGAACAAGGATGATATTCAAAACTGTAATAATTACAGGAGTATGAAGTTATTAAGCCACACTATAAAGGCCTGGGAGAGATTGGTGGAGATGAGGGTGAGAAAATGAGTGTCCATTTCAAAGAATCAGTTCAGATTTATACCAAGGCGGTTAACAACTGAAGCAATCCATCTTGTTTAATATTAGTGGAGAAATACAGGGAGAGAAAGAGGGACATTCATATAGTGTTCATTGACCTTTAGAAAGCTAATGATAAAGTTCTGAGAGATGTGCTATGGAGATGTCTAAAGGAGAAAGGTGTTCCAATGGTGTATATTTGGGTGATAAAGGACATGAATGACGAACCAAAACTCATGTAAGAGCGATGGGAGGAGACTCAAAAGTATTTTTCTATTGAGATGGGACTTCATCATGGATATGTGTTGAGCCTTTCTCTTTTTGCCTTAGTAATGGATAAGCTGACAAGGTCTATCCAGGAGGAGGTGCCATGATGTATGGTATTTGCAGATGACATAATATTGATTAATGAGACTTGGGCTAAAGTTAATGGTAGATTAGAAGTTTGGAGATATACTTTGGAATACAAAGGGTTCAAACTAAACATGATCAAAATCAAATACTTGGAGTGTAAGTTCAGTGTTAGAAGAGATGAAGTAGACGTTGAAGTGATGCTTGCCACTAAACCTATTCTAAAGAGAGAAAACTTTAAGAATCTTCGGTCCATTATCCAGAGTAGTCGAAATATCAACAATGATGTCACACATCATATTGGAGCAGCTTGGATGAAATGGAGGCTTGCCTATGGAGTATTGTGTGATAATAAGATACCTCCTAAACTTAAAGGCACGTTTTATAGAATAATGGTTAAACCATCTCTGCTATATGGGGTGAAGTGCTGACCAGTTAAAAACTCACCTGTTCAGAAGATTGTATGTCGTGGAGATGAGGATGTTGAGATGGATATGTGGACATACCAGGAGTGATAAGATTAGGAATGAGATCATTGGGAAGAAATTAGAGGTTGCCTTTGTGGCTGACAAGATGAGGAAAGCAATACTGTGATGGTTAGGACATGTGTAAAGAAGAATTACTGATGCTCCTGTTAGGAGGTGCAAGAGGTTGGATTTAGGGGTTACACGGAGGGATAGAGATAGACCAAAGAAGTATTCAGGGAAGGTGATCAGACAAGATATGGCAAAACTTCATCTCACCGAGGACATATCTTAGATAGAAAGGAGTGAAGGTCGGGTGTTAGAGTAGAAGGCCAATAGGCTAGTAGGGGTAGGTTGATGTATGGCCTTGTGAATAGTAGGTTAGAAAGAGTAGTCGTGTCTTTATATCCCGTGTGGTCAATATTCATCTTATATTTGTTACTTTTATCGTATTTACATAATATCATTTGCTTTTCATTATTAGTCGTTTTCCTTTCTTTTCTCTTTTTTTCCATATCTAGTATCTTCGCTTATGGGGCTTTATCTCTTTAAACAAGGGTTTTTCAAAAACAACCTCTCTATCTCTATGAGGTAGCAGTAAGGTCTGCATTTATTTTACCCTTCCTAGACCCGTGAGATTCCACTGGGTATGTTGTTGTTGTTTTAATTTATTGCAATCACTTATATTTTTATATTTTCAATATTTACGTACATTGGTCCTTCATTTTTATAGAGTAGCATAGATTTCTTCACTATCTAATTTTGAAAAATTAAATGTGTCAATTAAATGTTGCTATCAACTGATAAGTATACATTAAGCATCACCCTCACCGGTTGTTCATTTCATTTCATAGTAAGGATTTCTTTTGTATTAGTATATCTTCATCATTGACCACCTTTTGCCACTCATTTTAATTGCTCAACAAGGATTACTTCATTTTCACTTAAAATAGTAAGTCTTATTTTTTGTAATTGTTGAAACGAGAATAAGTGATTTATACAGAAGATGTGTTTTGACATAGATCTTGGTTCACAAATCCAATTTTTTGTGTCACATTGCTTTTTCAAGGAAAATGCTGTTTATTTGATGCTCTATCTTTGAAAAGTATTCTCATATTAATGGTCTGATGTTTGGGTGAGTCACTGATTGATTTGTTCATTTTATTATTTTGTGTAGTTGATTGTTTGAACCTAGATTATTAAGTTGAGACCACATGTTGGTTTTAATACCACTAGTCCTTACGTTTTAATTTGTGCTTCTAAGTTCACATAAATCTACCGTCTCCCAAGAAGCAAATCTATGTTGAGATGACATAAAATTTTATGCTTATCATTTTTTTTCTTTTTTCCTTTGACTCATCCATTTTTATATGCTTCTTATGCCATGCCTTAGTTTTGTTCTCCCATATAGAA
>DF357597.1:0-43951 GCA_000787875.1 Solanum virginianum
TGGCCCAATTAGTTAAGAATTGTAGAATGTAGTTGGGCCTTTTTCTTCCATTATGTTGGGCTGTAAGTACAGTCCACTTATAGTACTAAAACATGGGCCAAAGATACCCCCTTAACTCAGACTTTATTCATAATTGAAATTGGACAATTTCGACGTCGGGTCTCGTCTCCGTTTAACTTGCAAGTTCAAGTCAAGCAAGTAGCCGACTCACCTGCTAGCTTTCTGAGTCCTAAAAGCACCACAATTGTTTTCCTTTGGTTAGGGTCTTAATCCTCTTAATTCGACACAAAACATGTATACACGCAACTTCCTTAAACTTTAGATACACATGACGCCCTTTAACGCGAGATGCAAACACTTTTAAAATTGGCACTAATTGAAAGTCCATATCATGTTTCATTTGTATAGTACAAATACTTATAATGTATGTGGGGTGTTACAGTTACATCTCTGAGTCATCCTATTAACTTTTGAACATAACAATGATATGGGTGCAATTCAAGCTTGCTGATGTCATAAGTTCCCAAAAGCTGTTTAATCACTAACTGAGAGTTACCAAAGACCTGCAATTGTAATTGTTTCATATCAATTGCCATTTCGAGGCCAAGTATCAATGTTTGATATTTTGTTACATTATTGGAGCAACGTTGTTTCAATGTGAAAAAGAATGGTAGGACCTCTCCTTGCAAAGTGACGATCACAACTCCAGTGCAAGCTCCACCATGATGTACAGCCCCATCAAAGTACATTTTCCAAGGAGGTTGGATTTTGATGGCCATTGCATCTTCACCAGGAAGCTCATCAGTTAATTCTCAATCATCTGGGATAGGATGGTTCGCCAAAAAAAAACCACCAATGCTTGTCCCTTAACAACTTTTTACAGGATGTACACAATCTCAATTTGTTGGAATTGAAGCTACCACCCTGCTAGTCGGTCACTAAGGATTGGTTTCGACATAATAAATTTGATGAGATTTGCTCTAGAAACAAGATGGACAATATGGGCTTGAAAATAATGCTTCATCTTCTGAATCGAAAAGACTAGTGCCAATTTATTTGCAACATATTTTTAGCGTGATGGAAAATAAATTACAATCACAAATAAAATAAATATAAAGAAAAAGAATTTTATTGATAAGCATGTGGGTACAAATTTGTTATTCCCTTGATTCTTCTCTCATAAGATTGATTTCTTCATGATTCGAGGGTCGTTAGTAGCGTATTTCTCGAACTAAGACGTTTGGACTTGATTTCCATGAAAGGATTTGTGTGGATCTTCTTGAAGTATTTGAGTATCAAGAAGAGTTTTGCATATTTTGATCTCTTTATGAATACCTTGGAATTTATGGAATATTTGAGATGCCTTTTCAAGGGAATATAATACCCTTTATATAGGCAAGAATTAGGGTTTAGGGTTAAGTAGCCTCCAAGAAACCCTGACTGAAATAGAACTCATCTTATAGAGTCCCACAAAATTTTAATGTCTACAAATGCCCCCTACTTTAAGGCTTGTCGGAGTGTAGACTTGATGACACTCAAAGATAGGACTTGAAGTACTCATTTTCCCATCGTTGCTGTCTTTAGCTATGATCCATGCTATGAGTCATTCTTGAAGTACTCATTTTCCCATCGTTGCTGGCTTTAGATTTGCAAATCTTGATTTATACGAGAAGAGATGTAGGGCAGATTTGGTCCCACTAGGCGTACCAATTTGTTTACAACAAATTTTAATGTGATGAAAAGATAAATTGCAATCACAAATAAAATATGAAGAAGCATAATTTTATTGATAAGCATATGAGTACAAATCTATTACTCCCTTGATTCTTTTCTCATAAGATTTCTCCATGATTCGAGGGCTGTTAGTGATTTATTTCTCAAACATAGGACGATTTTGATCTCCCAATGGATATTTGAGATTATTTTCAAAGGAATATAGTACTCTTTATATAGGCATGAATTAAGGTTTAGGGTTGAGTAGCCTCCAAGAAACCCCGACTGAAATACAACTAATTTTGTATAGTCCTACAAAATTTTGATAGCTACAAGTATCATGAATGGTCTTAATTTTGCCATGCATATGGCCATGAAAGTGCCATGCAAATGGCCATGAAATTACCATGCATATGGCCTTGAAAGTGCCATGAAAATGGTCATGATATTGCCATGTATTTGGTCTTAAAATTGCCATGAATTTGGCCTTGCATCTGCCATATAAAGAGTGAATATTTATCATATAATATATGTATTCACAAAATATTTTATGAAGTCATTAATGACACATTTTATGACTAAGTAATGACATTTAGAAAATAACTAAAATATTTTTAAAATATCCAACAATCCCCTATATATTTTAAAAATATTTTAAGAATGATAAAAAGAATAGCTTAATTTTGCATGACCAAAATGCTATAGGTTTGGCGTCTTTTGGACTTTGAACCAAACTTAGATCGATAAAATTTAACTTACAAAATTATTGGTGAAATATAAAATTTCTATGAACCAAAAATTCTTTATTGTAAGTTGATGTTCACACTCCAATAGTAATGCGGTCGCTATCAAGTATAAACCTAACAAAAGGCTAGGGTCGAATCCACAGGGAATATAGGGTTTGACCAAAAAGACTCACCAACAATCATTTCAAGTATCAATCAACTATATTCTCTAAAAGGAGGGGGGGAGGGTTTGCATATTGGAGTGAAATAAATAGAAAAACTATACTAACAACCACGAAGAGACAATCAATTTGAGGATCAACTTGGAAATTGTGTTTCCCATGATTCACTAACTCAAATACCCTGGTAACACAACCTCAATTGGGACATTGCATGCAGGATGATAACCTAGGTTCTTCCTGCCCTTTGGTAAAGGTGAAGGTCGAATTTTACCATGGCGCTTGGTCCGCAACAATGGTGTGCCAACTAACCATTACCTATTGTCCCAGTAAATCTCTCATTGGTCGGGTTTGGTTGATTAGATGAGAATGCATAAATCGAATCTTGTCACCCATTTACTTTCTATTCATCACTATCTTGGTCGGGATCATGACACTAGGCGGGGTTTGGTGTTGGCCACCACCAAATAACAAGAAATCCGAAGGAAAATGGATAAAACATTCAAATACTCAATTAAATAAATGCAAATAATCCAGCTTATCTCAAGCTAGCTACTCATGGTTCCCATAACCCCAAGTTGTGGGGGTTTAGCTACTCATAGCTGGGGCAAAATCACAAATAATGAATAAAAGAGACATAGTTGAGAGATTACCCAAAGAAAATAAAGAACAATAAACCATCTTGATTTTGGATTCACAAACTTGAATAATGGAGTTGAATTACAAGTGATTCCAATCCCCAAATTAGGTCTTCAAAGTGATACTCTAGTTGTGTACTCTTAAACTCTAAAGATTCTCTCTAGAAAAGATATTCTATTCTCTACAATTGATTTCTCTAAAAATCCTAACTTATACTATTTATACTATTTACAAAAAGGACCTTAAAATAAATAAAACAATTTGGTCGGTAGCAGTTATGGCTTGTAGGTACGACTCCTAGGGTGACCTACGAGCCATAATCGGGCTTTCGTAGTTAGTACTTGACATTTTGACTTGACTGCTATGATCCATGCTATGAGTCATTGTCTGGTCTATAACTCGTACCCTGGGCTCGTATGGCTAAACTTTAATTTCTCAGATTTTGATTTTGTATGATGTTATCACTATGATCGTCCCCTATGACTCGTAGCTTGGGCTATGACTTGCAGTGGGTCTCGTAGGCCCTTAAATTCAACAAAATCTGCTACTTTTCCCCAAGATTAAGCCAACCTGTATTTTCTGAAAAAACAAACAAAAAACACATAAAAGCTATAAAAAGTCATATTGAGAACACTCAAAATCCCTTGTTTTAGGCACCAAATGTACTTTATTTTGACAACACATCAGCACCCTCAACTTAGAATTGTTGTTTGTCCTCAAACGATGACTCAATCGAGATGGAGAATGACCAGTACATAGCAATCTTCCTAATGGCATATACTTCATCCAACTTCAACTCAGGTACTTAAGCTATCATTTTCAAAACCTGATTGTATAGCTACCAAGCAAACTAAGGCACATTGATGCATTTGACAATCCAACTATGACAAGCTAAGGAGTATCAACATCCACAATCACTGAGCAAGTCATATGCTAACCATGCAATGCAAATGTCCTCACAAAAAAGAAGTCCCTCTATTTTAGTCAATAAGCGATCAAAGTAGATCAAGGGACTGTGCAAGTGTACTCACTCTTGCAAATGAAATTCATGCATGATGACCAATACCATAAGCTTGCCCAAATACTTATACTCCGGACTATTGACTAGTTGGATCAAGATCACTTTAGGAGTTTATAGGCTTGTAACGTAGGCTCTTGAGGTTTTGGTAAGGTATTTTTGGGTAATTAGTGACTAAAAGCCGTCCTTGAACCATGTTTTTCCACACTTTCACCTTAGTAACTCAACCATTTTCATTTTTGTCTCCCTTATTCTTCATTTTCAAGATTTTCTAGGTACTTTCTCTTCATTTTTCAACTTATGCCTTATTTTCAAACTCAATTCATTTTTTCAACTCATACTAAGACATCTTTTTCTCCTTTTCTCTTACCCGATACATGATTTTCTATTATTTCTTTCATTTCCAACTACTCGCCTTATTTTTCCTACTATACCACAACATTAGCCACCCTCAACTTAGGCTTTTAGCCTGAGGTAAAGTACACAATATCCACTCCCTAAACTAGGGCCACTTTTGGTAGCCACCCTCAATTTAGACTTTTTGCCTCAATCAAGGTTCACATGTTCAAGGATAGACCAGGGCCAATATCAAGTTATTTCACTAGATAAGGTTAGGCTAGCTAGGTGTTCAGAAAGAAAAAGGTCATGTAAGGCTTAATTATTTGGAACAAGGGGTAAAATCTGGTGGGTCATTTAGGCAAAAATGGACTACTTTAAAGAACAGTGGCCTAAGATCATCTTGGGCAGATCACGGAGGATGGTAGCAGCATATGCAGAGTATAACTCTTAGACTAAAAGTGGGGCATACTTGTCCAGCCTGAACAATAGCCTAAGATACCTTCCTAATCAACATAATCTCCAGTCCAACTCAGAGTAACAAGGCAAGTTCTAAATCAGTACACAATGCATAAATATACAAAATTAGCTCACACACACGGTATTGCATACATAGCCAACATAGACTCACCGATCATGCTTCAAACATCAACTTGCCTTCACTTAATAAAAAAATCATTGCCAAATCAATCACATATGCAAGATCGCAAGAATAATAAATAATCACAAAAATTTTGTGGATATTTGTTTTTGAAAACATTCAATGAAACCATTTAAAACTATATACATGCCAAAAGTCTTAATCACCATATATCTACAAATTATCCTAAATACCTAAACTTGCCGGTTCAACATAAAAATAAAATCATCCACAAGATAAAAGAAACATAGCAAGAAAACCTTGGGATATCAAATTAGGATAATTATGGACTAAAGGCTACTCATACTTCACCCTAGTCTGTAACTTCACATACCCCACTAGAAAGCTGTACTTTGTCCTTAAAGTAGATAAAAACTAAATAAAAACCCATCATCCAAAATAGTAATAAAAACAAATTATCTAAAAGCAGTAGTAAAATAAAGTATCCAGGAAAAAATAGTAGTGAGAACAAAGTATCCAAAAACAATAGTAAGAATGGGGGTCAAAATATCAAACATTAATATGGTGCTCAGGCACCAACATTAGTCTGGTCCTGGGTGGCTCTCTCCTCCGAGTTGGTCTGGGCTGCCGCCAAGCTGGATGTACTAACTCCATGCACTCTTGCATGCTTTTGAGCCTAACTCTACTCCTTCATTGCCATCGAATCTCTCATCATAAGCTCATTAATTTGCTCCAACAACTCCACATTCTCCTTAGCCATCCTTTCCTTCTTCTATGCCACATCTGTATCAGCACCCTCTAGAGGCCTTTTCCTGGGAGCATATGGGCAATCCTTGAATAGATCAATCAGGTCCTCACCCATAGATGTCTACTTTGGGGCTGTGATCAGGGCTGCTAGTGAAGTAATCAAGTCGGCCTTGAACTTGGCAAACTCCTATTGTACGTTATCCATATCTATAGGCCAGGCCCCCTCATGTCTCTTCTGAACTCTGGCCTCAAAAGCATCGACCCTGGTATCTACTGCAGTGACTCTTCATTCTATAATATATAGGGTGAATGCCTTGGACCTTTCCTCCAAAGCCTGGACTGTCTGGTGAATCTAGGGCATAATAGGAAAGTTTGCAGAACGAACTTGAGATATAAATAGCTTTGGTGAAGGTGTAGCTATGGAGGGACCCGTCTTAGTGTCAGCTGTTGTGGGCTACTCTAGTGCAGCTGGAGTAGAGATCTCAACATATGGCTCATGAGGGAATGGCTCAGGAATGGGAGGAGGTGCTGCTCTCTAAAGGGCCACCAGATTCTTGTCAGCTTTGATCAGGCCCGATCCATAGTGGAAGGACCTCGATGTGTGGGTCTATGTGGATAGAGATGTGTACTCCAACTTCTATGCATAGCTTATGGATTAGGATAGGAAAGGGCATGGATGTATTCCTCCAAAGTGCAGACTCATGAATTTGCTCGGCCATCACACGAGTCCAATCAATGTCGTAGTTAGCTAAGATACTACCTAGTAGGACCACTTCTTCCAAGTTGATAACATTATCAGTGTATGTGAGTTAGATGTGAGATCGGATGATGGATCACCAAAATTTTGCAACGAAGGAGAGGTGGGACTTCACTATGGGCTCGATGTATGTGGTGACCCATGCAGGCTTGACATCACCCTTTACGATCTGGCTCGCCACCCATCTTTCGAGCTCTATCCTCATGTCCATATTCTTCCTAATCACAACCAATCTCATCTTATCAACCCAGCTATCGTACTCTGTTATGGACTAGGATGCTCTGTAAGTAGGCCTGAACTTTACTCTACGGATGGTCTCCTCTGAAATGTTCACCTGCTTGCCTCAGACTAGGACCTCTCTCAATTGGAGCCTATCAATAGCTTTTTGCCCCTTGGACAGATCTCTAAGGATGGTGGTTGCATATGCTGTGTAGAACTCTCAGACTAGAAGCAGGGCATACTTGCCCAGCTTCTCTGTCAGCCACTGGAGCCTGTCCCTATCTATCTCGGTCGCCAGCTCAGTATCATTATTTAGCCCAAAATTAACAAATCGAGTCTCCTCGTAGAATAGCCTCATGAGCTTCCCCTGACCCTTAGGCTCCAACCCCTGTTGGTAGATAGTTTCCATACCCACGAGTCCCCATAAGTGATGTTGTGGATCATCAATAAAAATGGATGGGTCTACTGAAGACTGAGCTGCTCCTACGTCCTGAGGTACCTCATCAGACTCGAACCAATCCATACTTGCCTCCTTATCATACTGGGAGGCACTCTCAACTTTCATTGTGGTCTATATAGTCTGAACTCTAGTACGAGGCCTCTGAGCCTCAGGGTCAATCCGGACATTGGGCTCTTCAGTTGAGCCTTCAGAGCATTCCTCATTTGTGTCTTGGTCCCTCAACCTCCTGTTGAAGGCTTGGATTACTACATTTCTATTTTTCGAGGCCATTGTACCTAAAATTAATATCACAAACAAACAATGTGCCCCAAGTTATCCAAATAAACACTCAAAAATAGATAAAAGAATAGGAAGAACAAAAGTAACAAAAAAACAAACATCAAATTCAACATTGCAGTAGTTGCAGGTACGAGACACAAGTACGACTTATAGAGTGAAGTACGTGTCATACTGTGGCCTTGTAAGCCATAGGTGCCTATCAACAGTTTATACTAAACTCGATAGGAGAATCAATTATGTCTTGTAGTCGTGACTACATGTCATAGATTAGGCTCGCACCAATTTTCAGTATCCAAAATAAATCACAACACAAGTATATGAAACTCTACTATGGTTCATAATGGATACTACGACCCGTAGGTGGGTCTCGTATGGTGAATGTTAAGAAACCTTGGGTTACTATTATCCCCTACGAGGGGCAACTACGACCCGTAGGCCCTCTTACGGGTCGTAGGAGGCCCTCGTAGTAAGGGATATCAGGTATCTAAGGTGCCTATGCCATCACCAAATGAACCACAGTCAACATCAACAGAGATCAAACATTCAAAGCAATTTTTGACAACAAATATACCAATACACCCATTACCCCAACATGTCAACCCAATCAAAACTTAACCCAAAAGTTCTTCCCAATACAAACAATCAACCAACAACTTTCTAACATATTCAAGAATTCCCCAAAATCATTAATCCTAGAACATTCAACAAAATTACTTGCAGACAAACATGGAAGTTCATGGAATTGATTCTACAAGCACATGAGGAATTTCTCAAACCCTCATCTTCAACATGAAAAGTATACCCACAACAAAATTTCATACCACCATGAGTTAATCAGTTATTCAACCATCACACACTCATTTCAAACATGTGATCAAGAAAACATGGCTAAACATGGTCATCACAATCGAGCAACAAGTGAAATTTCATAGTTAGGGACAACCTCCAGGAATTCCAAATGACAACAACCCCAATTCTCATTCATATGCATAAAATTTCCCATGGGTACTCTTAATACTAATTTAAAACACACAATAATCCAAGAATTCCAAAAGACACTAAAATTTGTGTGCGTAATTTAACCAAGAAACATAACTCTAGAGAAGATGATTTATGATTGAATGAAATAAGAAGAAGAAGGGTAATTCAAAACCCTAGGTATTGTACTTCGCCCGAAAATTCATTGTAAAATGACATGGGTATGTCAGGAAGTGGATCAGAACAGTGGGGAAAGTGTTTTGGGAACAAAATGAGAGATTAAGTTTTGGAATTAGGGTCAAAATGAATTTTGACCCCTTATATAACAAAATTGGGCCGACTTTAAAAATTCTATGAGTCGGGTTTACAAAACCCCGACTACGGGTTGTAGGTCTGACTATGACCCCTAAGTCATGGTTTAGTAGGTTACTCAACACTTAGAAATTTTTTGAAATCATACCTAGGCACTACGAACCCTATTTACGACTCGTATCTTGGGCTACGAGTTGTAAAGTTTGCTCATAGTAGGAGTGCCAACTTTAAGATCATCACTGTTACCCCTCTATGAGGCATGACTACAAGTCATAGTGTGCACTACAAGTCATAGTGTGCACTAAAACTCGTAGGCCTGGTCATAGAGGCTGCTTTCAGTGCTATTTTCTTCAAAATTTTGGCACTTGCTTAACACCTGTAAACCAACATCTCAAAATACACCATTATTCCAAAAATACAACTGATTTAATGTCTTCAAAATCATAACAAAAATCAGTCTACTACCTAGAAATTCTCACTATCAAAATAAACTCAAAACAATCCAAAAATATGAAAAGTACTTGGGTTGCCTCCCAAGAATTGCCTTGTTTAACGTTGTGGCATGACTTAATCATCTTGATTACTCAGACTTCCTCAAGACTTGATGATTTCTTATCATCGGCTGATGTACCTCTTCTGCTATCACTTTGCATATGCTCTAGTTGCGTGGAAATATCACGACCCAAGCTTAGGGCCTAGACCTGACACGGCGAATGGAAAACCCAAAGGAAGCCCAAACAAGCCTCTTATCATATCAATTACACATCCTTGGTCGCAGAAGCAAAACATCAATAACAAGAGACATAAAGAAGGGAAAAAGGGACTAAGGGAAGTCTTTGATAGAATAAAATATAAAAGAGTCAAAGCTCATAGCATAAGTATATCATTTGTTCCAATAACACCTCTAATCATAGATTAGAGTTATAAAGTATAAAAGAGTCAAAGCTCAAACCATAACTACATTAATTGTTCCAATAACACCTCTACCATAGATTAGAGTGGGGGCCAAGACACTTTCCAGGCTCACCCTCATAGTATCAAGAGTTCAACATAAAGAGAAAACAAGTGACAAGAGTAAGATAGCTAATGTCCTTGAACTTGAGGACTCACTAAAGCTTTCTTCAAAAATGCCAAGACTAGCTATATGGAGGATGATCAAGAGGTGCTCCTGTTCCTACATAGTAATATCACATAGGCATAGAGTATGCGTTAATATATTTGAATGTACTAAATATGTAGGATGCAATGCAACAAGACATAGACAACTTAGTCAAAATGCATAAACATAAGCAATGGGTAAGTATAACAATAATATGGCATGCATGATCAATGTTTGAAGTAAAATATGCTTATAAAATTTGTAATTGAGAATATAGATTACATGTGTAGGAAGGGACCATACTCATGGACCAAACAAACTATTATTTGGAATCGTATCACCCCTTTGAAAGGTGATTGAGGTATCTACCCCTTTACATGGTAGATCAACATGTCACGCCCAACATCATAATGGTCAAAATATATACCCCTCAACATGGTAGATGGGCATAGCACCCCCTATCATAGTGGTCAAGGTATATACCTCTCAACATGGTAGATGGGCATAGCACCCCCCATCATAATGGACAAGGTATATACCCCTCAACATGGTAGATGGGCATACCACCCCCCTATCATACTGGTCAAGGTATAAATCCCTTAACATGGTAGATGGGCATAACACCCCCCCATCATAGTGGTTGAGACATGTCACCCCCTCAACAAGGTGTGGTCAACTTGCAACACTATAAATACTTTTAATGAGTTCAATACATACATATAATCCCTTCATCATCATAGAGTCACTTAACTTGTAAACCATATTATAGACTATCAATAACCCAAGAATTCATGTCATGTCATTTTATCAAGCACTTGGCGGGTGTGTAGTGCTAGTTCAAAATCATGCAATTGAAGAGTGAAATCATGTGAGAAAATTCAATGTAAATCAAGCCACCAACACATAGTAAAACCCTCATGCAAGATAGCTTGAAATCCCTTATCAAACCTCATAATAGATTATAGTTTAATAGCTCAAAACATGCATAGTCACAATAGACAAACCATCTTATAGTATAAGCTTGAAATAGATAGACATGTATTTCCAATCATCATTTCATAAAACCCCAACATAACTTGTAATCATAATCCATAATAAGTAATACCCATAAATACTACAATTTGAAAACATGCTATTTTCATAAAAGGAAGGTTGGGCACCATGGGTGAAATAACCTAATGGTTGAAATACCTCAAATTTGGAAATTTTCTTGATGTAGATTTGAATGAGAACTTAAAGCTTGAATGAAGTTCCTGAGATTTGGAATTAAGCTTGAGACATTAGAATTTGGGTGAAATATTTCGTTAAGTGTTAGAGAGGGTTTTGAGAGTGTCTTGAGTGGCATAAGGTTTAAAAATGGCTAAGTATAAGTGTTTTTATGCATAAAAGGGCATGGAACCAAGACTCTTAATGTGCTAGGATGAAACTGAAAAATTAAGGAAGTCATAACACTACTCCATGACAGGTCCGCATCGCGGAGCCATCGCGAACAACTTCTGTCCCCGAAAATTTTGCAAAAATCAATTTTTGCTATGGGTCCTCTAAAATCGGGGTTATACCCATTTCCCACTTAATTTTATCCCTTGATCAAGAATATGAAGTCAGATTTTTGATATCACGCATGAATTTTGAGATATATGACAATTACAATTATGGACATTTCTGAAGCATATTTTTGACGCATTGTAGGGGCATTTCTGTAAACAAGGTCGAACTTGTCATCAAGTCATTGAATTGCCAATGCCTTTGGTCCACCTTGTAATTTATATTGATGATATCAAACTTAATCTCCCACATCATATCCTCCTGTGTATCAATTCTCTTGATCAATTGTTCAAAAACATACTCTTAATCTTAGAAGATTCGTCCACAGTACACTATTGATGTGGTAACTTGAATTGAATGTTTGCACTACTTTTTACTTCATGGCTAGAGCTTTCCCCAGACAAGCCAGTGCATGTTACTTATTGCTCCTAAAGTGGCTGGTACACTTGATAGATAGTAGAGAATTTATCTATGTACTCCGTGACTTTAGCAAATGGCTTCCTCAAGAATGACCAACAATCTCCTCCAAATAAAGCATTTGCCTGAGCTTGTTGTTCAGAATTTAGTGCTTGGTAGAATCTTGACACAATTTCATTGTCTGACAGACCATGATTTTGAATCTTCCCCAAACATTCTTTATATCTTTCCCATGTTGCACTTAATGAATCGCATAGAAGTCATTGAAAGTTGACAATGTAGTCCTGCAGTTGGTGCTTGTCAGGTCTAACATAGAAATAGGTTAAGAAAACTCTTTACACCTCTGCCTAGTTAGTGTAAACATCACGGGGAAGTGTAAACCACCACTCTGCTGCATCACATCTGAGAGTCAATGGAAAGATCTGAAGAGCTACGATATCCAAAGTTGGATGTCTTGTTTCCATAACCTCTCTACATATTTGTGCCAACTTTTGTAGATGAGAATGTGGATATTTAGATGGTTGACCATAGAACAGAATACTTCTTTGTAGTGGTTGAAATAGACCACTTGTGATGATGAGTTGTTCTCTGGCCATTAATGTCTTGTTGGATCTTTGGGTTTAGTCGAAGCAAGAACGAGACCACCATGATATATCTATATAAAGAAGCTAACAAAAACAAAATTAAAATACAAGAGTTTTTAAAAACTAACACTTGAACTAACTATTAGTGAAATCAAGTCAAAACCTAGCCGTATTCCCAACAACGACACCATAAATCATAATGCTCATGCTCCAACAGTAAAAAGGTCAGTATCAAGTATAAACCTAACCAAAGGATAGGGTCAAATCCACAAGGAATACAAGATTGACCAAATTGACTCACCAACAATCATTTCAAGTATCAATCAACTATATTCTCTAAAAGAGGGGGGGTTTTCAAATTGGAGTGAAATAAATATAAAAACTATACCAACAATAACAAAGAGAAAATCAATTTGAGGATCAACTTAGGAATTGTGTTCCCCATGATTCACTAATTCAAATACTCTGGATAACACAATCTCAATTGGGACATTGCATGTAGGACAATAACTTAGGTTCTTCCAGCCTTTTGGTAAAAGTTAAGGTCGAATTTTACCATGGCGCTTGGTCGGCAACCATGGTGTGCCAAATAACCGTTACCTATTATCCCAATCAATCTCTCCTTGATCGGGTTTGGTTGATTAGACAAGAACATATAAATTGAACCCTGTCACCTATTTCCTTTTCCTATTCATCACTACCTTGGTCGGGATCATGACACTAGGCAAGGTTTGATGTTGGCCACCACCAAACAACAAGCAATCCAATGAAAAATGGATAATACATGCAAATACCCAATTAAAGAAATGCAAATAATCTGGGTTATCTCAATCTAACTACTCGTGGTTCCCACAACCCCAAGTTATGGGGGTTTAGCTACTCATATCTTGGACAAAATCACAAACAATGAATAAAATAGACATGGTTAAGAGATTACCTAATGAAAATGAAGAACAATAAACCACCTTGATTTTGGATTCACAAGCTTGAATAATGGAGTTGAATTACAAGTGATTCCAATCCCAAATTTGGTCTTCAAAGTGAAACTGTAGTTGTCTAATATAAAACCCTAAAAGATTCTCTCGAGAAAAGATATTATATTCTCTACAATCTGATCTCTCTAAAAATGCTAACTTATATTATTTACCAAAAGGACCGTTAAATAAATAAGAAAATTTGGTCGGTAGCAGTTATGGTTCGTAGGTATGACTTGTAGGGTGATCTACGAGTCATAATCGAACTTTCATAGTCTGAACTTGATATTTTGGACTTGACTACTACAATCTATGCTATGAGTCATTGTCTGGTCTATGACTCGTACCCTGGGCTCGTATGGCTAAATTTTAATTTCTCAAATTTTGATTTTGGAAGCTGTTAATCACTGTAGTCATCCCCTACGAGTCGTAGCTTGGGGTACAACTCATAGTGGGTCTCATAGGCCCTTAAATTCAACAAAATCTGGTTCTTTTGTCCAAGATTAAGTCAACCCTGTATTTTCTGCAAAAATAGACACAAAACACATAAAAATCATAAAAACTCGTATTAAGAATACTCAAAATCCCTTGTTTTAGGCACAAAATGTGCTATATTTTGATAGCACATCATAAGCCAAAGATTCTACTAGTCACATTTTGATCCTTATATTTTGTTGTTCAATGCGGTTTTGCACCAATAGGCTATGCGCATGCCTGGTTATTCATGAGAGCTCTAGAGACTAGGCCAAGGTCTCATAGAAGAGGCCTCACTCCACTTCTCATATAGATGAATTCATCAAATATATACTGCTCTAAATACACCATCCTTAAAGACTATGAATTCATTAAGAGTTAATATTACATCCCTCATAATTAGTAGCAGTTCAAGCACTCTCAGTTAGTGCACAGTGTTAATATCGACTTGTTATTACCCATATGAACCTACTTCATGGGATCTCCAATCACATAGGTTGGGTTACCATCTTTATTAATAATCATATTGACCTTAGACCCATCTCTTCCAATGTTTGAAGAATTAATTTTCTTCCCATAGGTTTAGTCAGTGAATCAACCAAATTCAATTCTGACTTCACATAATCAATGGAAATATTTCCATCTTTTAGCAACTGCTTAATAAATCATGTCTCAAACTCATGTATCTACTCTTACAATTGTAAGATTTATTCTTCGCAATAGCAATTGCGGCTTGACAATCATAGTGTATAAACACTACAGGCATCTCATCCTTTACTAAAAGGATATTTTGTAAGAAATTTCTTAGCCACTCAGCCTCAGAACTAGCTAATTCCAGAGCTACAAACTCTGACTCCATAGTTGATCTTGCAGTGATCGTCTGTTTAGCTGATCTCCATGATATTGCACCACCACCTAAGGTGAACACATATCTATTTAGTTGATTTTGTCTCATTTGAATTGGAGATCTAGTTTGCATCACAATACCCTTCTAATATTAAAGGAAATCCACTATATAGGATACCACAATTCATGGTTCCTCTGAAGTATTTCATTAGTCTCATTAATGCAGACCAATGCTCTTTATTGGAATTATGAGTATATTTGGTCAGTCTACACACAACATAGGCTATAACAGGCCTAGTAAAATTCATCAAATGCATCAGACTCCCAATAATCTGTGCATATTTAGAATGAGCCACTAGGTTACCTTTATTCTTTTTCAATTGAGAATTAGCATCATAAGGAGTGGTTACAGGTGTCACATCAAAACATTCAAACTTCTTAAGAAGTCTCTCCACATAATGTGCTTGTGACAATAGTATACCATCTTCATTCCTTGTTACTTTAATTCCCAATATCATATTAACTTCACCCAGACCTTTTATATCAAAATCAGTATGAAAAATAATTTGGTATTCTGCATAATATTTAAACTTGTACCAAATATAAGCATGTCATCAACATATAAATATATTATCACATAACCATTGTCTACCATTTTAGTATAAACACATTCATCCACTTCAACAGAAGAAAAACCATCTCTCACTAAGACTTAATCAAATTTTTCATGTCATTCCTTAGGAGCTTGTTTAAGACTATAAAGATATTTAATTAATTACAAACTTTATTTTCTTGTCCAAGAACAATACGTCCTTCAGGTTGAATAATATAAATTTTTTCTTCCAAATCACCATTTAAAAAGGCTATTTTTACATCCATTTGATGGATAAAAATCTTATGAATTGATGCTAAGGCAATTGAAATTCGAATAGAAGTAATTCTAGTTACTGGTGGAAATGTATCAAATAATCAATATTTTATTTTTGAGAAAATCTTTTTGCTACTAACTGAGCTTTATATTTATCTATATATCCATTAGGATTAAGTTTTCTTTTGAAAATCCATTTACAACCAATATGTATTATTTTTCATAATTGAATCAATTTCAATTTTTATTGCCTCTTTACAAAATTTAGCATCAAGAGAAGAAATAGCTTCAGAATAATTTAATGGTTCATTGTCCACAAGAAAAGTTTGAAAATCATTTCTACAAGAAAAATACTCTTTAATTGGTCTTTTACTCCTCCTTAGTTCCTCAACATCAGAAATAGATACACTATTTCTTTCAACAGGTGCATGAGAGATTTTAATACTTAGTGAAAAAATATGTTCAAAGAATTCAACATTTTTTATTTCAATAATAGTATAGCTACCAAGCATATCACTTTTCAAAATATTAAATCTATATGCAATCCTATGTTCAGCATATCTGATACGCATGGAATCAACTATTTTTGAACCTATTTTTCTCTTCTTAGGTTCAAGCAAGAGAACTTTAGCAAGACACCCCCATACTTTTAAATATTTCAAATTAGGTCTATAACCCTTACAAAATTCATAAGGTGTTTTACTAGTTCTTTTATGAGAAATTCTATTTTGTCAATGACATGCAAACAATATAGCTTCACCCCACAAATTATCAGGTACATTAGAACTAATTAACATGGAATTCATCATTTCCTTCAATATTCTATTTTTCCTTTTAGCTACTCCATTAGATTCAGGTGAGTAAGGCGGATTTACTTCATGAATTATAAAAGGTATTTAAAGATAAATATTCTCCACCTCTATCAAATCTAATTCTTTTTATTTTCTACTAAGTTGATTTTCAATTTCAGTTTTATAAGAAATAAATGCATTAAAAGCGTCATCTTTATTTTTAAGCAAATACAACTTAGTAAATCTAAAAAAATCATCAATAAATATCACATAATATCTTTTACCATCCCTAGTCATAGTTTATTTTAATTCACCTAGATCAATATGAATTAAAGACAATAATTCAGTTTCTCTATTTACTGAAAAATGTGACTTTTTAGTAATTTTAGCTTTAGCATATATTTCACATTTATTAGTATTATTTGAATCTAGAACAGATATCAAATCAAGTGATTGCATATTCTTTATTTATGAGACATTAACATTTCCTAGTCTAGCATGCCATAAAGAGAGATTCAATCATATAAGCAGAAGTAGATGCTTTTTCATTCACAACATTGTGTATAAAAAGTCCTTGGATAGCATAGCCTTTCCCCACAAACACATTAAATTTTGTCAACATGACCTTATCAGACTCAAAAGACACTTTCACTTCAGCTTTACCAAGTAAAGCCACAGAGTCAGGTTTGCCCGCATTTCAGGAACATGTAGCACATCCATAAGGGCTAAAGTTTTTTTAGAAGTGAGCGTTAGGAGCACTTTACCCTTACCCAAGACTTTAGTAGTTCTTGAGTCTCCAAGGTAGTCTACTTCATTATTGTCCCCTATTGATTTATAGGAGGCAAATGCTTCTTGTTTGAACAAATGTGCCGAGTAGCGCAAGAGTCTACCACCCATTCTTTTATATGTGCTACAATATTCACTTGAGAAATGACAGCTGCAATAATTTAATCTCCTTAAGCTAAATTAGCTTTGGGAGGATAACCATTTTCATTGTCATTCTTCCTACAATGTGCGACATATTGACCTGATTTTTCACAAGTAAAACAAGAGCATTTCTTTTTCTTAAAATTGGAATTCTAAGGCTTGTAACCTTGAGACTTATTATCATACTTATTGTTATTGCTGTTTTGGCCTTGCACTAGATTTGCCTTGAGTGCCAACACTTTTAATCTGAATGACTCCTTTTAGTTGGTATCTTCAATTAGAATGAGAGTCACCATTTCTTCAACCGTGAAATTTGATATTTTTATAATCATTCCACAAGTTAGACAATTTCTCAATCAGAATTCCAACAACAAAATTTTTTGGTAAAGTCATCCCCTCGAATTTCAAGTCTTCAAGTAGTTTTTGATATTTATTGATTTAAATTTTCATCTCCTTGTCGTTACTCATCTGCCATTGATAAAACCTTCCAACCACAAACTTTTGTTTGGTGGAATCTTCAGCCATGAACTTTATAATTAATGCTTCCCAAATAACCTTTGCTTCTTTGCAGCTACAATATACATCAAATAGTTCATTAGAAATAGTTCGTAAAATAGTGTGACAACATACCTTATTGGCATATTGCCATGATTCCAGAATTTTATTATCAGCATCTGCACCAGCCTATGGATGTTATAACGCTTGTGGTACATCGAGTAGGGAAAAAACACATTCTTTCCATCTTTTAAAATTTTCATTAGTAAAGATTTCAATATTTGAAACATCTGGAAATGGTTTAGCATATGGTATGACAGTTGGGACTGGAGAAACGGGGGTAGTACTAACATTAGTAGTGTTAGGAATTTTTGTAATAGTATTATTTGCTATATTTTCTTAGATTGTAGGGGAAAAATAAAATATCTCTCTCTATATATATTTGGGAAGATGAAATACAGGAGAAGATTAATAAGTCAAAATAATCAATGAAATTTAGATAAATATTACTACAATAATATTTAAGTAGTATATATATATATATATATATAAAGCAATACTTGAGTCATGCTGGACACTGTCCTAAGAAACTATTTTAGCAGCGTGAAATGTTTTCCTAGGATTAAACAAGCCTTCTCTAAATACATAGAAGATACAAGAACCAACAAAATATAATTACTACAAAATAAGCTAGTTAAAAGGGAGTTATAATAGTAAGTTAAAATAACAAGAAAATATATAATAATTGAAAGTGTAGTAGCTTTCTATTCTTTTTCGCTCTTTCTTATTCACTTTTTTTTCTTTCTTTTTTTCAAAGAATGAAAACACATATATATACTTGTTGATAAGTATCATGAATAGTCTTATTTTTGCCATGCACATGCAAATGGCCATGAAATTGCCATGCATATGACCTTGAAATTACCATGCATTTGGCCTTGAAAGTGCCACGAAATTGCCATGTATTTGGTCTTCAAATTGACAAGCATTTGACCTTAAAATTGCCAAGCATTTGGCCTTGCATTTGCCATGTAAAGAGTGAATATTTATAATATAATACATGTATTCAAAAAATATTTTTATGTAGCCATTAATGACATATTTTATGACTAAGTAATAACATTTAGAAAATAGTTAAAATGTTTTTAAAATATCCAACAGAAAGTTCACCAATATAAAAAGGAAATGCTCCAAATGACCTCCATAATTGTTGGTGAGCTTTTTTCCTAACAAAAGGAGAGAAAATAGACTACTAAAATAACTTCTCCTATGTCACCTTTTCAGTTCACAAGAATACAAGTTAGTCAAAAATTGCTTACCTCACAACTAATAGATAATTACTAGTAACTATTCAACAGTCAGTTGATTCTAAGCTTTGGAATCCCATCAAAATCTCCATTCAAGGTCCCAACCTCTCCTACCTCTTCTTCCCTGACGACATTACACCGATGCCAAGAATTATAGTACTATTGCTCAAATTTTGTATCTTTTTCGGCTAGCTTCTAGTCAAAAGGTCAATCATACTAAATCAAGAATTGTCTTTGCTAAAAATTGTACTAGAGCACTTAAAGAGGAGTGTTCTACCATTCTTGGAATAGAAGGAAAAAACTCTTTTAGGAAGTATTTGGGCTTCCCCATCTTCAATAAGAGGCCCATCAATAGTGACTTCCAATACCTTGTTGATAACATGAGACAGAGACTTACAAGTTGGAAATCTAATTCCCTGAATATAGCAGGCTGAATGGTGCTAGTTAAAGCAACTCTTTGTCGCATCCCGTCCCATGTTATCAGTTATATCAAGCTTTTGGACGCTATCACAAAACTCTTGACAAAACCATTAGGGATTTCATTTGGGGAACTACTCCAAAGAGGAAAAAAATGCACTTCCTCAGTTGGAACTTAGTAACTCAGCCTAAGGACCGGGGTGGTTTAGAGATTCACAAGATGGGCACCAGAAACAAAGAAATCCTTAGCAGGCTGGCTTGGAGAGTGACACAAGGCCCACTAGCTACCTGAAAATATGTTCTTAACTACAAATACAAAAATCACCCGGTTAATTGCCAAAGAAGGGTATGCATCTCTAGAACTTGGGAAAACATCCAAGAAGGCTAGAGCAACATATCATAAGCCACTAAGTAGGTAATCGAGAGAGGGACTCGGGTTAAGTTTTTTTTCTAACAATTGACTACCACATTTTTCCTGTCTTAGAGAATGTATTTAGGGGCCACTCAGGGAAGAAGAGTACAATTTAACGTTGGCGGACCTCAGAATCCACAATACTTGGGATTTGGAGGGGCTATCTGTTGTCTTCCCCTTTATATATAACAAATTATTAGAGATGTGACTATCTTAACGAATTCTAGTACAAAAGATAGGGTGGTTTAGGGTTTGACTGTAACAACCCCAAAAAGTGCCCAAAAAATGCCTCGGCATGCCCAAAATTTTAATTTCCATATATCTAAAAATTTATTTATTAATTTAAAAATTTGACTTCATATTTGTGATCGGGGGGTCAAAATTAGGTGAAAAAGGGTCTAACCCCGATTTAAGAGCAAAAGAATAGCAATGTCAATTTTTGAAAGTGCAAATTCCACTGAGGTTTTTGCGGTGCCTCCGTAACGCACCAAGGGCATGCTCATGTGTAATTCCTTCTCTGCATGCTCTTAGAGGTATATTTTTCTGGCAGTGTTTTCCTTGTGTGGTCCAATTATTCTATGTGTTGGACCCAAATTTTCCCAAGTATGTCTTTATCTATACTTAGCCAAATTTTACCCTTATATTATTCTAAATATTTCCTAATACTCCCAACACACTTGGCCATATTTTCACTCAAAAATTCAAGACTCAAAACCCTCATCCAGAATTAAGGATTCTCTTCAAACTTCAAGCCTCCATTTTCAAACTTTACCAAGAACTTCTTCAAAGCTAAGGTATGTGGTGTTACACCATTGGGTCCTTCCACCCATGGTGCCTAACCCTTCATTTTACTAATATTTCATGATTTAAAGTTGATTTTACATGTGGGTCATATATGATGAGAAATTTACTACACAATGATTTTAGTTCATGAAAGTATGGTTGTTTTAGCATGTTTTGAGCTCCAAATCTTGGATCTAATGTTGGATTTGATGGGGGATCTTGATGTAAATGTCTTGGGGGTATTGCGAGGTGTTGATTAATGGTTTTACAATAAAATTTCTTACATGATTTCATCTTTAAATTGCATAGTCTTTTACCTCTATTATACCCCCTAAGTGTTTGATAACATGTTCAGCTAGGGTTTCTAGTGGAATTGGAGGTCTAAAACATGAGATATAATATGATTAATGTTACGATGATGAAATGAGTTTATGTTCATGATGAATTCTATATAAAGTGTTACATTATACTATGATAAATTCGGGGGGGAGGGGTCTAAGAACCCCAATAACCGAGGGAAGGGTTAGTACTTCTCCACCTAGGTGATGGGGTGGCACTATCACCACCAAGGGAAGGGTTAGTACATCTCTGCCTAGGTGATGGGGCGACATTATCACCAACTAAGGAAAGGGTTAGTACTTCTACACCTAGGTGATGGGGCGGTATTATCACCAACTAAGTGAAGGGTTAGTACTTCACAACCTAAGTGATGGGGCGACATCATCACTAACCTCAAGGGGCTTATATCTTGGAAATCTAGCTAGGTCTATTCTTCAAATATGACACCTTTTATGAGCATGAGTTATTTAAGCATGATTTACTCTAGCATTGTTCATACATGCCATCCTGCTATAGTATGCCCATTGCCTATTGCTATGCATTTTAATCATGATGTCTATTTTTTGTCGCATTGCATCTCACATACTTAGTACATTTGAATGTACTAATGCATACTCTTGCCTACATGATATCACCATGTAGGAACCGATTCTCAAGTTGATCATCCTCCTCCTCCACGTGGCTAGATCGCTCCAACTCAAAGCTAGTTGGTGAGTCCTTCACTTCGGGGACCTTAGTCTATGTTGCTATTATCTATGTATTGAGACACTTTCTTATGCTCTATTGACTATGTTGGTGAGCCCGATAGCTTTGTCTTGATCCTCGCTCTATCTATGTATTTAGAGGTCTTTATTGGACAAGCTATGTATTTATGTTATGAGCTCGACTCTTGCCTCTTGAATATGATGTTTAAGCAAGATTTCCCTTCATCCCATTGCCCCTTTATCTTACTTTATGTATTTTTATGCTTCTACAATTGATGATGTGTAATAACAAGTGAAGAGGCTTAATTGGGGTCCCTTTGGGTTCCCCGTTCGCCGTGTCACATCTAGGCCCTAGCTTGGGTTGTGACAAACTTGGTATCAGAGAACTAGGTTGATAGATCCTCAGATTCCAATACACCATATCGATTAGAGTCCTATTCATGGTTGTGAAGCGCGCCATGACTATGAATAGGAGGCTATGAGGCATTTTAGGCAATGTTTCCCTTCTTCGTGTTCTAAGTCGTGCTATAGAGTTATGGTGAGTATTTCTCCCCTAAAGATTGTTCTTTGCTGTGATAGATCATGCAAAACACTAGAGGAAGATGGGCCCAAACTCTCGAGGAGAAACCTACCAATGGTGAGCTCTGGGATGCTCTTACTATGCTTGCCCAAGTGGTGGCGAACCAAGTCCAACAAGTGGCCCAAGCCCTTCATGCTACTACTCTAGGAGCTAGGGTAAGAGACTTCATGAGGATGAATCCTTCAGTCTTCCATGGGTCAAAGGTGGATGAAGATCCACACGAGTTCATTGATGAAATCTATAAAATCTTGAATATCATGGGTGTTGGGCCGAATGAAAAGGCGAAGTTGGTGGTGTACCAACTCATGGAGGTAGCCTAAATTTTATATGATCAATGGAAGGGTGAGAAGGATAATAGTGATCCTAGGTCAAGGATGAATAAGTTTGTTATGGGGGTCTCTGACTTGGTGAGTGAAGAATGTCGATCCGCCTTACTTATTGGTGACATGGACTTATCTCGATTGATGACATATACCGAGCAAATGGAAGAAGAAAGTTGAGGAAGGGGAGGGGCCATGAGGCCAAGAGGGCTCATTTTGAGGGAAAGTTCCAAAAAGGTGTTAGACTTCATCAAGGCCAAAGGCCTCCCTATGCTACAAATAGGGAGTTTGCCTTGATTTCCCTAGACCTCAAGGTATTGGTGGTGTGGCTCCTAATGATATATGTCCTAGAGGTGGGAAGAGTCATAATGTCCCGTGTTTGAAGGGTTCTAATGCATGCTTCGGTTGTGGGGAGCTTGGTCACAAGAAAGTAGATTCTCCAAGAAACTGCGACAAAGTTTGAGGTGCAAATGCAGTTCTATTAGGCAGAGATGGTCCTCAAAGTGGTGTCCCAAGGCACAACTAGTTGTATGCTCTACATGGGAGGCAAAGGGTTAGTGAGGTCCCCGATGTTGTTATCGGTATGTTGAAAATCTTGGATCTTGATGTATATACTTTGATTGATCCTGGTGCCACCCTTTCCTTTGTTACCCCCTTTGTTGCTAAACATTTTCATGTTGAGTCGGAGTTGTTGCATGAGTTATATGAGGTATCTACTCCTATTGGTGCATCTATTGTTGCTAGGAGGGTGTATAGAAATTGTCCAATTTGCATCATGCATAAAATCCTACCTTCTGATCTTATTAAATTAGATATGGTTGATTTTGATGTTATTCTTGGGATGTATTGGTTGCTTGCGTACTGTACTTCTATTGATTGTAGAACCCATAGGGTCAAGTTTCAATTTTTAAATGAACCCATCCCTGAGTGGGAGAGTCATAATGTGTTAGTGAGGGGTAGGTTCATCTCATGCATTAAAGTCCATAGGTTGATTTCCAAGGGGCATTTTGTTATTTTGTGAGGGTTAAAGATGCGGAGTCCAAGGTCACTTCCATTGAGTTAGTTCTGGTTGTAAGTGAGTTTCTTGATGTCTTCCCAAATGACCTTCCCGATGTCCCTCCCAAAAGGGAGATAGATTTTGTTCATAGATCTCCTTCTCGACATTTAACCTATCACCATTCCCCCTTACCGTATGGCCCCAATGGAGTTAAAGGAACAATTGAAAGATTTGTTGGAGAGAGGATTTATTAGACCTAGCCAATTACCTTGGGGTGCACCACTGTTGTTTACAAAGAAAAAAGATGGGTCACTTAGAATGTTCATTGACTACTGGCAACTCAATAGGGTCACTATAAAGAATAGATATCCTCTTCCAAGAATTAATGACTTGTTTGACCAATTGCAAGGGACTAACTTTTTCTCTAAGATTGATCTTCAATCCGAGTACCAACATGTAAGGGTAAGGGAGTGTCATATTCCCAAGATAGCCTTCCAAGCTAGATATTGGTACTATGAATTTATGGTGATGTCTTTTCAGTTGACTAATGCACCAACCATCTTCATGGACTTAATGTATAAGGTCTTCAAACCCTAAATTGATTCCTTTGTTGTGGTCTTCATTAATGATATTTTGATCTATTCACATAGTAGGGAAGAGCATATGGGCCATTTGAGGGTTGTGTTGCAAACAATAAGAGAGGAGAGATTATGTGCTAATATGACAAGTGTGAGCTTTGGTTGGGGGAGGTTACATTCTTGGGTCATGTGGTGTTGAGGGGATGGCATTAAAGTGGATCCTAAGAAGACTGATGTGATTAGGAATTGGCCTAGACCATTGACCCCATCGGAGATTAGGAGTTTCTTGGACCTTGGGGGTTATTATAGAAGGTTTGTGAATGGGTTCTCCTCCATTGGTTCTCCTATGAAAAAATTGACTCAAAAGGAGTTTAAGTTTGTGTGGACCAATGAATATGAGAAAAGTTTCCAAACACTGAAAGATAGACTTGTGTCCGCTCCTATATTATCACTACCGGATGGGCTTAAGGGTTTTGTTGTGTATTGTGATGTACCTAGAGTTGGTTTGGATTATGTGCTAATGCAAAATGGTAAGGTCATATCCTATGTTTCTAGGCAACTCAAAGTGCATGAAAAGAACTACCCTACACATGATCTTGAATTAGCCGCTGTGGTGTTTGCATTAGAGATTTGGCATCATTATTTGTATAGGGTGCACGTTGATGTCTTCACAGATCATAAGAGCCTTCAATATGCCTTCACTAAAAAAGATCTCAACTTGAGACAAAGAAGGTATCTAGAACTCCTTAAGGACTATGACATGAGTATGCATTACCATCCCGGTAAGGCAAATATTATATTAGATGCTTTGAGTTAGGTGTCTATGGGTAGCCTAGCTCTTGTGGATGGTGGTGATAGGGAGATTGCTAGAGAGGTGTATAGATTGGCTAGATTGGGGGTGAGGTTGGAAGATGTGGGTAAATGTGTTGTTGTTGTTGATGGTTCCAAATCTTCTTTGGTTGATGAGGTGCAAAACAAGATCTAGACTCCTCCATGCTTGAATTGAAGGCCTTGGTGAAAGAGGGCAAAGTAGAGGTTTTCTCCTAAGGGGGAGATGGGGCCCTTAGATACCAAGGTAGGTTGTGTCCGCCATGTATTGATAGTTTGAGGGAGAGAATTCTTGATGAGGCCCATATTTCTCCTTATTCTATACACCCTACTGCCACCAAAATGTATAGAGACTTAAAGGATGTGTATTTGTATGGAGGCATGAAGAGGGACATTGCTAAATTTATGTTCGGTTGCCATAGTTGTCAACAAGTCAAAGTCGAACATCAAAGGCTAGGTGACCTAACCCAAGACATAGAGATTTCTACTTTGAAGTGGGAGGTGATTAATATGGATTTTGTGGTCGGGTTTCCCAAGACTAGGAAAGGTTTTGATTCCATATGGCTAGTGGTTGATAGGATAACAAAATCGGCTCACTTTCTACCAGTTAAGACTCCATATGGGACTGAAGAGTATGCAAGGTTGTACATTCATGAATTATTGAGGTTACATGGGGTTCCTTTATCCATTATATCGGATCGTGGTGCACAATTTACTTCACACTTTTGGAAGTCTTTTCAAAGGGGTCTTGGTACCAACGTTCCTCTTACTACAACCTTCCACCCTCAAATAGATGTCTAAGCCGAAAGGACAATTCAAATACTTGAGGATATGCTTAGGGCTTGTGTCTTGGAGCTTAAGGGTATTTGGGATAACTATCTTCAATTGATTAAGTTTTTGTACAACAATAGCTATCACTCTGGCATTGGTATAGCTCCTTTTGAGGCTCTTTATAGGAGGCATATAGATCGTCGATGGTGAGTTGAGGTTGGAGAATGGCTTTATTGGGGTCGAATCTTGTTATGGAGGCCCTTGAGAAGGTTAAGATGATTAGGGAAAGGTTGAGGATGGCCTAAAGTCATCAAAAATCCTATTCCGATGTAAGAAGGAAAGACTTATAGTTCCAAGTGGGAAATTAGGTCTATTTGAAGGTTTCTCCAATGAAAGGTGTGGTCCATTTTGGTAAAAAGGAGAAGTTGAGTCCAAGGTATATTGGTCCTTATGAGGTGATAGAGAGGGTTGGCAAGGTAGCTTATGAGTTGAAGTTGCCTAGTGAAATGAATTTGGTCCATCCGGTATTCCATGTTTCTATGTTGAGAAAATGTGTTAGTAATCCTAATGCCACTGTGCCTCTTGATGTTGTGGGTGTTGTTGAGGATAACTTGACCTATGAGGAGGTTTCAGTTCAGATCTTGGATAGGCAAGTAAAAAATATTGAGGAATAAGGTGGTGGCATCCGTTAAGGTCCTTTGGAGGATCCAACAAATTGAAAGTGCTACATAGAAGGCCGAAGCGGACATGCAAAAGCAGTATCCTTATTTTTCCACTCCACTCAAGCCTAAGGTACTAATCCTAAGTCTCATATGTGATTTCAAGTCTTATATTTCAGCCCCTATGTCATTCATATGCATGCATGTTTAAGTTGATAAACTTATGATGATTTTACACTTATGTTGAGAATTTGAAAATGGTGTTTTACATGTTACGTTGCATTCTTGTTGGGGTTGATTTGTTCATGATCACTCTTGTCTTGTACATCCTTTTTACATTCGGGGACGAATATTTCCAAGGGGAAGATATTATAACAACCCCAAAAAGTGCCCCAAAACGTGCCTCAGAATGCCCGAAATTTTAATTTTCATATATCTAAAAATCTATTTGTTATTTTCAAAAATCCAACATCATATTTGTGATCGGGGGGGTCAAAATTAGATTAATTCCTATATATCTAAAAATCCATTTGTTATTCTGAAAATTCGACTTCATATTTGTGATCAGGAGTCAAAATTAGGTGAAAAAGGATCTAACTCCGATTTAAGAGCGAAAGAATAGCAATTTCAATTTTTGAAAGTGCAAATTCCAGTGAGGTTTCCACATTACCTCCGCGACACGCCAAGGGCGTGCTCATGTGTAATTCGTTCTCCTCGTCCTCTCCACGATGCAAAAAGGTGTATTTTCCAGGCAATGTTTTTCTTGTGCGGTCCAATTATCCTAAGTGTTGGGCAGAAGTTTTTCCGAGCGTGTTTTTATCTATAATTAGCCAAATTTCACCCTTATATCATCCTAAACATTTCCCAATACTCCCCAAAACACTTGACCATATTTTTACTCCAAAATTCAAGACTCAAAACCCTCATCCGGAACTAAGGATTTTCTTTAAGCTTCAAGCCTCCATTTTCAAACTTCACCAAGAACTTCTTCAAAGCTAAGGTATGTGGTGTTAAACCATTGGGTCCTTCCACCCATGGTGCCTAAGCCTCCTTTTTACTAATATTGCATGATTTAAAGTTGATTTTACGTGTGGGTCTTATATGATGAGGAATTTACAGCACAATGATTTTAGTTCATGAAAGTATAGTTGTTTCAGCATGTTTTGAGCTCCAAATCTTGGATCTAATGTTGTATTTGATAAGGAACATTGATGTGAATATCTTGGAGGTATTGCAAAGTGTTGATTGATGGTTTTACAATAGATTCGCTTACATGATTTCATCTCTAAATTGCATGTTCTTTTACCCCCATTACACCCCCCAAGTGTTTGATAAAATGTCCGGCTACGGTTTCTTGTGAAAATGAAGGTCCAAAGAATGAGATATGATATAATTGATGTTATGATGATGAAATGACCTTATATTCATGATGAATTCGATATAAAGTGTTGCATTAGACCATGCCCAATCCGAGGGGGTTCTAAGAACCCGGATAACTGAGGGAAGGGTTAGTACTTCTCCACCTAGGTAATGGGGCGACATTATCACCAATCGAGGGAAAGGTTAGTACTTCTCAGAAGGGTTAGTACTTCTCCACCTGGGTAATGGGGCGGCATTATCACCAATCGAGGGAAAGGGTAGTACTTCTCAACCTAGGTGATGGGGCGGCATTATCATCAACCGAGTGAAGGGTTAGTACTTCACCACCTAAGTGATGGGGTGGCATCATCACTAACCTCAAGAGGTTTATACCTTGGAAATCTAGCTTGGTCTATTCTTCACATATGATAGCTTTTATGCGCATGATTTATTTAAGCATGATTTACTCTAGCATTATTCATACATTCCATCTTGCTATAGTATGCCCATTGCCTATTGCTATGCATATTGATCATGATGTTTATTTCTTATTGCATTGCATCTCACATACTTGGTACATTCAAATGTTCTAACGCATACTCTTGCCTACATGATATCACCATTTAGGAACCAGTGCTTAAGTTGATCATCCTCCTCCTTCATGTGGCTAGATTGGTCCTACTCAAAGCTAGTTGGTGAGTCCTCCACTTCAGGGATCTTAGTCTATGTTTCTATTATCTATGTATTGATACACTTTCTTATGTTCTATTGACTATGAGGGTGAGCCCGGTAGCTTTGTCTTGGCCCCGACTCTATGTATTTAGAGGTGTTTGTTAGACAAGTTATGTATTTATGTTATGAGTTTGAATCTTGCCTCTTGACTATGATGTTTAAGAAAATTTTCCCATTGCCCCTTTTATCTTACTTTATGTCTTTTATATGCTTTCGCAACCGAAGATGTGTAATGATAAGTGAAGAGGCTTGATTGGAGTCCTTTTAGGTTCCCCACTCGCCATGTCACGTCTAGACCCTAGCTGGGGTCATGACATTGACCTCGACTGAAGTTTTTACAACTGCCTTGGCATACAACCACATAGCTAGGAAGGGGAAGGATGGAGAAACTTTTGGGGATAAAAAAGACTTCATCTCAATTTGGAAAGCACATGTAACTAACAAGATTAAACACTTCCTCTGGATTCTTTTCCACAAAAGGATTAAAACAAACCATAGGCTCCACAACCTCAGTGTGAAAGTTGCTCCAACTTTTCCTATCTGTGGCCATCAAAAAGAGGACATTACCCAGAATTTTTTCAAATGCTACATTGCCTCAAATTTCTGGAAAGAGGTTCAGCTCAGTAGACGACTGTAGAATAAAATTAATGGAAGCACTCTAGACTCTGCATCATGGATGGACTGTTGGAAAAATATAAAAAGCAATTACTGCTCCACCATGGTTAAATGGGATACTCTCTTCCCTTCCCATTTTGCCTCTTGCAGATTTAGGCGAATAGGAACTCAAACCTATTCGAAAATAAGTCAAACCTTGTCAATTTTGAAAATACTTGTAGCCATGACATTATCCAAGAAGGAAGCTTCTCAACCAACAAGCGTTTGTGAGTTAATTGGAACCCCCCAAAGAATGGTATGATGAAACTGAACACTGATGGGGCAGTAAAATGAGCACCTGACATCAGGGGGTTTGGTGGAATTTTTAGAAAAGAACAAGGGGATTGGATTTTTGGATATTATACAATGATTGTCCTCACCACACCGTTGGAAGTGGAATTGAAAGCAATAAAATATGGACTACAATTGGCCGTACAACACCAAATCACGAGGCTAGAAATTGAATCAGATGAACTGAAAGCGTTGGATTGCATTCTAATAGGTAAACCTATTTATGATAACTTAATTTTTAATGCAGGTGCTTGTTGAGCAAGCTATCGTGTACAGAATCAACCAGTGGGAGGAAAAAATGGAAGGTTTGGTGATGTGAAATTTTTTATGACGCCTCCGGAGTTTATGCGAAATCTAATTCTATCAGACTCTGTAGCAACTAATTATCATAGGAAGATAAATACTACTAACTCCTATGCGAGATGAGATGTGGCCTATGAACATTTTAAGTTGGTTTTGTATAACTATAAAAACCTAAAGCTGGCATCTCTGGACTGCCAGCAGTATAGCCTCGCTGTGGCAAACTAATCTTTATATATATATATTATAAGTACTTTCGTTTGATAAAAAAAACTATGTTATCTAGCTTATGAAGTTACTTCAATAAATCTAGTAGAAAATTCAGCACCAACGTATATTTGAAAGAAAAAAGAACACTTGAATTTACAGATCATGGCTCAGAAATTTGAAATTCTTTTCCTGCTTCTTTTTTTCCTCTTACCCTTAACTTTTTTCCTCTTCAAAGTTTTCAAATCATCCAAGATCACAAAGCTTCCACCAAGACCAACATCATGACAAATCATAGGAAACATTTTTCAAATGGGAGAAATGCCTCACATAACTCTAACAAATTTTGCAAAAACTTATGGTCCCCTTATATCCTTAAGGCTAGGAACTCAATGGATAGTGGTCGGATCATCACGTTCTGCTGCTATAGAAAATCCTCAAAACCCATGATAAAATTCTGTCGGGGTGACATGTTCCTAATGCTGCTCAATTATTAGACTGGAAATCAGAATGTAATAGTGGATGGAGATACTTGAGAACTTATGTAAAACTGAGCTTTTTGCCGGTAAAGTATTGGAGTCTCAAGCTTGGCTAAGGGTGAAAAAAGTGATGGAATTGGTAGAATTCTTGAGGTTAAAAGAAGGCAAGTGGTGAATATTGGAGAGCTAGTCTTTGCATCATGCTGGGTAATGTTTTGATATCTAAGGACATGTTTAATTTGGAGGAAGAAACCAAAGATGATGAGATGAAAAGTCTTATAAGTGGAATAATGGAAGTGACTGTTGCTCCAAATATATCTAATTTTTATCCTATTTTAGCTAAATTAGATCTTCAAGGTCTGCGAATTTGATTTGAGATTCATTTTTAGGTTTAAAGAAAGTTTTTGTATTTGAAAAATGAAAGTCAAAGTAATCTTGTTAGTCTTTGTGCGTATATGCTGCTATACAACTAATACCAATGCACTGAGCCTTTACCACTTCTCGTTTAGAGTTGTTATATTAGAAAATGTTGGACTTCTCTATTGGGATGGAGTATATACATAATAAGTTTCCTTCTAATCCTGTGAAGGAGTTATTCAGTGCTTCTTTAGACACAAGCACCTCAACATTTGAGTGGGTGACGGCAGAGATGATAAAAAGTGTAGAGTCCATTAAGAAAGTCCAAGACAAGCTCGAGATAGAACTTAGTGGAAGTGATTACCCAAAAGAATCTCAATTGCTGAAGATGTCCTATGTCCAAGCCTGTGTGAAGGAAACACTTTGGTTGCATCCTCCAACACCATTCCTAGTTCCACATCATGCTATTGAAACCTGCCAAGTGATGGGTTACACAATTCCTGAAAATGCACAAATCTTGGTTAACGTTTGGGCTATCACCTTACCCTTCGGTACTGGAAGGAGAATATGTCCAGGCCTGCCCATGGCTGCAATAAAAGTTCCCTTAGTCCTTGCTTCACTTGTTCATTTTGTTGATTGGGAACTTCCTCATGGAAAATGTCCCGCCGAGTTAGACATGACTGAAAAGTTTGGGGTAGCACTGCAAAAGAAAGAACCACTGCTTTTGATTCCCAGGGCCAGAATATGACCATCGAAAAATGATTAGTATGTGAATGTCAAAGTTCTGAAAGATGGCTTTTCTGTAGCGGAACCATGATTTCTGTGAAAGTCTGAAAAATAAAAAATCAAAATAAAATGTCTAAAAATTATAAGATAAAAGATGGAGCGAAATGAGAGAGAAATGTTAATCTTAACCTGCTAAATTTAACTTATTTTTTCTCATACCATATTTAGGTTCTTCCTACTTTTACCTTGCTATATCAAGATTTTTTTTAAAAAAATAAAAAATTGTACTTTTGTTTCTTTTATTTTGTGGTGTTGTACTTTATTTTGAATTTTTAAAAAAATTCTGATTAGTGTCTATTTAATCTTATGTTACTTTAAAAAATACTAAGATTTTTTCAAAAAGGTGTAGGAATTGAGTTACTAATATTATAATGCATATTCATAAGATGAATAAATGACATCGTCGATATTTTCGTTCATTTAATTGAATTAACTAGGTCAGTCTTTTGTACAAAAAAAAATTAAATGATAAGTAAGTTAAACAAGTGTAGCTTAGTTTTCATCTCTTTAGAATCGAATTGATAAAAATAAGAAAGAAATATTATGAAATTAAGAAAAATTCAATTAAATAGATTTTGTTGAAAGGATAGGTATTCACAATCTTTCAAAATTTTCTTTTGATTTAACTTTATTTGAAATTTAATAATAATTCATTTTTGAAAGAGTTTCTTCGTGTTAGTACATGAAAAGAGAGAGTTATGTAGAAATAAAATGGACAATATAAACAACAACAAGAAGAAGAAGAAGAACATACCTAGTGAAATCCCACAAGACAAAAATATGGCTAATAAATTAAAACAAAGACAAACTGAGAAAAAAAAATTATGTAAAGAGAAAAATAACGAAATCTGGATCCATCAATCTTTTCAAGGTAATAAAGGAAAAACTAAGCATAACCCTTTAAGTTTAAATGTACATGGGTCATTAATTTCAGAAAAAAATTAAATACACATAACCTTAGCTTAATTAAAATGTTTTAACCAAACCATATGCAAATTCTTGTTACTCTTGTATCTCTAAGTTGATTATATTCTATGCACACTTCTCCTCCTGGCAGCTTTTGACATACCGAGTGAATCAAATAAATTACTAATTCTCAACAAAAGGTCAATTGACCCAAAATATTGTTAACCCACCTCAATTCTTGAATCAGAATGTTGGCGTTTAGTAGGCGCTTTGACATAATGTTGTATAAACTATTCATGAAAAGTACATATATAGCAAGTGCTTTCAATTGACAGATAACAAACATCAAAACTTTCATACCTATATTTTCACACAACTAATTTACTGTGGACAACTTGCCATATGACTTGTTGAAATAAGCATTGCAAAGTACAATGTCTAATTACTTGTTACAAACTAAAATGACCTCTTGTCCAACAATCACTAATTTCAAGTACAAGATATTACATTAGTGACTTTGTCAATTACTCTAAGAAATTTTTAGTGATGAGTCATTTCTAAAGGAACAAACTTGAACTTTCCAATCCTACAAGAAAGCTAAGTAATTAAGCAGGTGTCTGGACATAAATTTATTTTAAGCCAAACAAAATACACAAAACTATTAACTATCTAATTTTTTCATTGACAAAAAAATATCAGACTCTACTTGTGTAAAGTCCCTTTGCCATTGACAAAGAAATACAAAATATAAATAACTATATATACAAATGTCAAGTTATGGTCAGACTGTTTAGGGGAGTGTTCCTCGAAATATCACTGACCATGGCCTTGGTTTATTAGCCATATCTTATAAAAAATTCTAATTATGTACAAAACAACGTCTAACTGTGTCCTTGCGTATCATATTCAATATATATATATATATATATATATAGTGTCAAGTTTCCTCTTCTAATGAGAAATAACATGTAAATTTTTAAATAAGTTTAAAAGTTTTTGACTTACATAGACAATTTGAGAACACTCATCAACAGAAGATTTTTCATCATGATTATGTGTATGGATATGCAAATGTAACGCACTTGGTGTTGGATCTCTATCCTTTTCAATAGCCTATACAAGAGAAAATCACTTTTTAGATACAATCGTGTTTGTTGTATAATATGTAGTTATATAAAAGCGTATATACGTAACATAAAAAAGTTACTCATATACTTCGTAAAATATATACTTACAAGTCTCCAGCAATATTCTCCAATTGATATAGAGCCACTTGTGTTTGATTCCCGGCAGCAACTTCATGGTCACTATGATGATTTGTTGCACTTATTTTCGACTTCTTAATACACTCATACTTTTCCAAAGTTTCATCCATCTTTACCACACAAACTCACATTTTCTTACAGTTATGCTGAGAGAAGGGAAGACAATTATAACGATCATCGTTATAATTTTTAATAGTATGATTGCCTACAGTTATATAATCTAAAATTGTATTAGCATTATGAATGATAACATAACTGCAGGCAATCAAACTTATACTACTAAGAACTATACGGATGATTGCTATAAGTTTCTTCCCTCTCTCAGCATAACTATACGAAATAACTATGAGCACGTGTGGTAAAGATGGATGCAACTTTGGAAAAGTGATGAGTGTATTAAGAAGTCAGAAATAAGTGCAACGAATAACTGTAGCAACCATACTCTATACTATTAATGTTCCTATTAATATTTAAATTACCAAAATAATTAGTAACAATAACAACAACAACAACAATATACCCAGTGAAATCCTACAAGTGGGGTCTGGGGAGGGTAGAATGTACGCAGACCTTACCACTATTTAAGTAGAGAGGTTGTTTCCTGGGAACCCTCATCACAAAATAATTAGTAACAAGCACAAACTAATTGACCAAAAGGTATTTTCATTCATATTCTTTAAATTTAGTCAAAATATGCTAATTGACAAACAAAAACAGTTAGAAAAATTATTTTTCTTACAGTAGCATTCTAAATTCACAACTTACAGAACAATTATAGTATTATAATTCCATTCAACTTGCTGAAACATTATAATTTTAGTCAACTACCAAGGCTATCTAATTACACTATAAACCTCATAAAATTGAAGACAAACAAGAGGAATTAAGAATTACAATCAACTTACAGTACAAATAATACTTCCTTGTGCGCAAAAGTAAGATAAAAAAAACTTTAAGCCAAATACTACACTTCATTGACAACAAACAATAGCTCATTGTATGTACCCAGAGGCTTAGGTCACTGTGTAGTTGCTTTGATTTCATGAGTAGGGATAGAAAATGACATATAACTCATGGTTTCAAGATAAAATAGAAACAATTGAAAAATGATTCATTATTCAGGTCTTATGAACAATATGATAAAACAAAAGAGAAAGATCGAATTCATAAGCATATCTTTCTCTGATTTCTTTTTAGCTACTTTATTATGTATGTACAATTATCAAGATGTGTATATATGTATAAATCTTGAATGTGCTTTTCTTCTATATTAGTGTAATGAATCAACTTCTCTTATAATTGTATAAGTATATACTATTAAGGAAACTATACTCAAGTAGAAGGCTAGAGTTTACTGGCTCAAAACAGGAGATTCTAACTCTAAGTACTTCTTTGCTTCATTGCCAAGTACACAAGTGCAAAATCAGATAAGGAGACTGTTGGACACAAATAAAAATCTAGTGAACACCCCCGAAGGCATTGAAATTGAGATCTTAAACTTTTATTAGCAACTACTGGGTAGTGCCTCCCTGCTGTTAATCCAAGGGTCGTGGAGGATTGACTACCTATTGAATAATAAACAACAACTGGATCTCATTGCCCCAGTCACTAAAGATGAAGTACTTCATGCTAAGTAAGGTATTGATAATGAGAAAGTCACAGGATGGGATGGACTAAATGCAATTTTCTTTAAGAAAACCTGGAAGATTATTGGGAAATAGGTAACCACAATAGTGATTCATTTGTTTGGGATAGGCTCTACGTGTAAAGCTATAAACTGTACTATAATAACTCAAATCTATTTAAAAGGGAAATAAATTGGGGTTTAACAAGGGAAAGCTTCCATTTGAGTACCTAGGGATACCCCTTAGTACTAAAAGGCTTTCTATTCTCCAATACCAACCTTATTGGACAAAATGACAGGAAGGATTATGACATAGACAACAATGATCCTCTCTTATGCAAGAATGATACAACTCATGACAAGTGTCCTACTATCTATTCAGAACTACATGTCACATATTTTGTTCTCCATAAAAAGGTAATTTCTATGATCGTATCTATATGTAGAATATATCTTTAGACAGGAAAAGTTGATGTTAGTAAAAATGCTCTTGTCTCATGGGATCAACTATACAAACCCAACACTATTAGAAGCTATATAGAGAAATGCAAGAGTCTTTCCCTAAAGTCCAAAGAGAAGACTAGTATGTAATAATATACAAGCACTAAAATAGTTCTTTATATTTCAAGTAGCAGTTCTGGAAAGATTGGGCTACAAAGGGCAGAATTTATAGATGGGGGATTGGCATTTCTTTGGAATATCCTTTATGTGCAGCTAGCTTGGAGAGAATTAACCACTTGTATTTTTAACTTATTTATACTACCTATGTCTGAAAAATAGTGTTGACTTAGCAAGGATTTATAAAATACCCCATAGCTCTATTCATATATGTACCTATGCCATAAGACGCATTCTTACTTGTGGGAAGTGGATTAGGGTCATAAGGACATATAGTACTTAGTCGAGTTCAAAACCTTCCTATTAGTTGATTTTTTCGCATTAGATTATACAGGGTTAACTTTAAATGATGATAAGTTTTAGCATACAAATAATAAGATGGCCTATGACCTACCAAATGAAATCTCTTCGAATTATCTTTCCAATGCCACCAATTTTACCTCATTTTGAGTTTAGCATCAAAAGTTATGATTGTTTTACTACGGATTGCCAAAGTAGAGTGTAACTACAAAATGACTTATGGGTCATGGTTTGAATAACGATCTATCCTGATAAGTCATGGAAAAACTTTTGAAAGTCAATTTTTGAACCCCTAACTTGATAGACCAAACTACGGATCATAGATGCTTCTATGGGTAGTGGTTTGGGCTGGTGGAATAAATCCAGATACCCCACAATATTTCCCAAGATTTTTTGAATAAGTTTCTATAGGCCATAGATTGATCCATAGATAACTTTGAAAGTATTTTGAGAATAGTTATTTTGGTCTTTTCCTACTATTTCAAATCCTTAACTTGGTTTTTTTCTACCTAAATAAGTCCATAAACATAACTATTCAACTGTTTCATGCTAAAATACATTCTCCAACTTAGAGCAAGGTTTCAAGGGAGAAAAAGCTAGGGTTTCAAGGGGATCTTGTGAGTTCTTCCAAGCCATTCAAAAAATCAAAACTTCCAAGTATGTAAGGCTAACTAGAACATGGATTATGTTCTTACATGTGCCCCATAACCCTAATTGATGGAGTTATTAATGAATTAAGTATCTTCTATGAATGTTTCTCCATGGTTTTTCTTAAATTCTAATGTGTTCTTATCTAATATTGCATGAATTATAGTTTTTATGAATTAAGTAGTTCAAATAAATGATTTCACCTTTCTACATGAATCATAGAATGAATTTTTGATATTGCATGAATTACAATTTTTATGAATTAAATACTTAAAATAGATGATTTTACTTTTCTACATGAACCTTAGAATGAATTTTTGTTATTTTTACATATTGCACTTAAATGGGTATGCATGAGTATAATTTGAGCCTAAAGAGTCTATAGAATTCCTAAATGCTTTAACTTTACTTTTATTTCTTGAATACTATGAGTTGGAATGATGCATGATAGGGAGTCTTTATGAGTCATGCACTAATCCTAAAAGAATATTCCTAACCAAAAAGTTGATAGTTAAGAAGATGAATTGTTGACAAATATCCAATGAGAATAGATGAATGAGTTAACCATATTGCTTATGTCTTATACACATGTTGAGTCTTGGTAGAAGTATTGAGCACCAAATTGAGTAAGAGAAAGTCCAACTCGAACTCAATAACTATGTAGCCGACTTAGGAGAGGATTGGACTGTAAAATCAAATCTTTCCTGTTCTTCCTAAAAGAGGCCTTGATGTTGCTGATTTTAGATCCACTGATGGGATGTCCCTTACCCTAACAAGGTATGGGATGTATATGGCAATGACATCGCTTCATTATGTCAATACTGACTCATAGGTGATGGCTATTGGCTAGAGAAACTCCCAAATAGGCTTTGATAGTACTCTGAGTGGATTGAACTAGATGGTATTTGTGTGGTCACTATCTAAACCACCTTCTTACTTTAGACTCTTCCCTTGCTGATTGAGTTTCCTATTTCCTGAGTTGAGCTAGTTGAGTTGATGTTATTTTTCCTTTATATATTTCTTTCTTCCATTTTACATACTTGTACATTCCACATACTGACATCAATTAGGCTTACATCTTTTCATGATACAGATATAGGTACTAATGGTCCTCAAGAGGTGCCCTGTTGAGAACCCATTTGCATTAAGCTAATTGGTGAGTCCTCTCCTACTTTCGGAGGATATCATGCTTCTATTCTAGCTTTGATTTAAGACTTATTTGACTCTATTTTGTGGTAGCCATTGACCTTTCATTGGCATTATTTAGTCAAATAATTTGAGGCTTCATAGACTAGACTATTAAGTTATGGTTGGATATTGTTTTTGCCTAGTTTCTTTCATACTATTCTTACTCAGATGATTGAAAGATTGTTTAGCCTTTGACCTTTGATTATCGAATTGTTATTGCTTTCCATTAAGTTTTCTTAGATCTTTCATGTCTTCTACTAGTAGTGTGTGATTGAATGAATGTGATGAGGTCAAATGTTTTGCTTGGGGGATACCAATAGTCCCTCAGTGCTAGCCATACCAAGGGTACCCTTCTGGGGTGGGGCAAAGTTGGTATCAGAGCACAAAGTTCAACTGTCCTAGGGAGTCTATGAAGGCGTGTTTAGAAGAGTCTTCTTTATGGGTGTGTTGTGCACCACACTTTATAAGTAGGAGGCTATAGGATATTAGGAATGGTTATATGTTTTTTGTTTTCTAAGTTCGTGCAATAGAGTTTAACTCTATTAAAGTGTCTATCTGATGCAAATGTCCACTAGTAGATCCAGTTCTGCAGCAAGTTGCCCCTGTAGTTAGGAAATAAGAGTTTGTTTTCATAGAGAAGAAGCTATAAGGTATAACACACCTGACATCACTTTCTCTTATACAACCTCTGATGCTAATTGAAAAGGCGTAGAGGCAAACCACTAAAAAGGAGTCGTCATCACATTATTCTTAAACCCAACAGACCACCTCATTCTACTATCCATAGTTTGGTAAGAGATCTATCTACTAGGTTGCCTGGAGGTGTTGGGACTATAACTGACATTTGTGTTTGAGTGAGGGACTCACAGTTCATTGTTGAGGATATTGCTGATTTATAACTTAATAAAATTTTAAAAGAATAATTGGACCGTTTGTACTATGAAGATGATCCTTATGTAAAATATGACAAGGAACAACATATGTGGACCTATTTACACAGAAATAGGTAGGGTGAAGATTTTTAATATTATCCCGACCAAGGGTAGAGCCTAAATGTGACACGGTAAATAGGAACCCAACGGTACCCAAACAAGCCTCTTAGTATATCAATCACACATCCTTGGTCGCGGAAGCAAAGTAGACAATAACAAATGATATATAAAAAGGGAAGTGGGACTAAGGGAAGTCTTTGATATCATAAAAGCATAAATACATCATAATACTCCAACAATACCTCTAAACTTGGAACAGAGCGGCGGCCAAGACACTTTTCAATCTCACCCTCTTAATGTCAAATGTTCAACATAAAGAAGTCTTAGAGATAGCAAGAGAAAGTAGATAGTGTCCCCGAATGTGAGGACTCACCAAGCTTATCTTCGAATAATCTCCCTAGCCATGTGGAGGATGCTCAAGAGGAGCTTCGGTCCCTACATGGTGATATCATATAGGCATAAAGTATGCGTTAGTACGTTTGAATGTACTAAGAATGTAGGATACAATGCAATAAGATATAAGCCAATATAGTCAAAATACATAGTAATAGACAATAGATATGTGAGATCTCAATAAGGCATGCATAGTTAATGCTTGAAGTAAAACATGCTTGTCATGAGCAAAGACAAATCCATGTCCCCTACTAGCATGGCGGTACACATTAATCCTATGTTGGCATATAGTTTGACGAAAGAAGTATGGACCTTTGAAGATAGTCCACGCCGACATCTAATCCATCGGTACTAAATCTAATCCCACAGAATACTTGAAATAATCATAACTTTAATAACTTGTAATAAACATAGAATCATAACATGGCTAGCTCTTTAACATACTTGACTCATAATGGTGAGCCTAACTTGAAACATGATAATAGATCATAACCACACATGAACCCTTGCTTTAACATGAATGGCTCACTAGAGCTAAATCTTGAAAATAGGGGTTAACGCCATACTTGCATAATCATAGATAATTTCATGAATTCATAACATACTTGATAGCCCATATTCATCATGAAGTCACTTGACATGTAAAATATGTAAGTAACGTGAGAATTCTTGACTTGGCATTTCATTGAATACTTGGTGGACACATATGAGTACATATTCAAATCATGCAAAATGCAAGAGTATAGATCATGAAATAGTGAGATCAATGAATCTTAAAGTCATCTAAATCAGCCCTCCAACATCATGGTAAAACTCCATCATGGGTAACTTGTAAATCATATCAAAACTTCACAATAGTTCATGGATTTCATAGCTTGAATCATGTATAGTCTCAAAAGACAAAGATTAATTCATAGTATAAGCATAAAATAGATACTCATGCATAATCAACAATATTTGATAATACCCAACATAAATTATGCTCATATTTCATAATAATAGATAGCCATAAGTAACACATCTTGAAATTATGCAGTTTTCATAAAATAGGAAGGTTGGACTCCATGGGTGAAAGGTCCTAATGGATGAAACCCCCATACCTTAAACTTGAGTTTTTTTTATGTAACCTTAAAAGAGACTTGAAGCTAGAATGGAGATCTTGAGATCCGAGATTAAGCTTGACACAATTGAATTTGGATGAGAATTTTGATAAAATGATTGAGAGATTTTTGAGAGGGTTTTTGAGTGATATGAAGTTGAAAATGGCCAAGTATAGGTGTTTTCACGCATAAGTGTGCATGGGGCCATCACTCCAATGCGCTTAGGCCAATGGATTCAAAGGTCTAGGCCGATAACTAATCACCTCCGTCTTCTTAGGATCCACCTTGGTGCCATCACCCTACACCACATTCCTTAGAAAAGTAACCTCTTTCAACCAAAACTCAGATTTCTCATATTTTGCATACAACCTCTCCTCCCTCAAGATTTCTCAAGTGATTCACATGCTCCTCCTCACTATGGGAATAAATTAAGATATCATCAATAAAAACCACCACAAACAAGTCAAAATCCACCATATCTAATTCAACAAAATCACAAGGCAAGATTTAATGCAAAATGAACATAGGACAATTTCTATAGACTATTTTAGCAACAATTGACTCACCAATGGGGGTAGACACTTCATAAGGTTCACACAATAATTCAGGACTAACATGATGCTTTTTGTCAACAAAAGGAGTAGTAAAAGAAAGAGTGGCACCCGATCTATCAATTCATACATATCAAAATCAAAAACCTTTGACATACCTGTAACAATATTAGGCACCTCATCAACTCCTTGTCTCCCTTGAAGAGCATAAAATATATTTTTCCTTGGAGCACCTCCTTGATGACCCTTCTCCCTCTTTGGCCCACATTAGCACCTTGGCCTTGAGGACGACCATCTCTACCTTTTGGTTGAGCATGAGGACAATCAATAACCTTGTGGCCAACTTCACCACAACCAAAGCAAGTATTTGAATTTCCCAAACAAGGACCACTACAATTTTTCTCACATCTTAGGTTTCTAGGCTTTGTCACCCCTTCATTACCACCTTCGAATCTTTTAATAGGCACCCTTATCTTTGGAAAACCACTTGTTAGAAGCATTGGACAACTCTTAGCATTGAAACTTATGGCCTTGAGGAAATCGACACCCTTAGAACCTTGGAACCCACCTTCAAATTGAGCCAACCCTTCTCATTCTAAGCTTCTCCCGCTCTAGTTGCTCGGTATATGTCATGAGCAAAGACAAATCCATGTCCCCTACTAGCATGGCGGTACACATTAAATAAGTTGGACACACCCGACACAAGTTTGTTCATCCTTGATCTAGGCTCGGCGACCAATTCTGGGGCATACATGGAGAGTTGGTTGAACTTAAGGACATACCCCCTCACACTTGTAGAACCTTGCTTATGATTCATAAATTCCATCATATTTACCTCCTTTACCTTAATAGGAAAGAACCTATTAAGAAATGTCACTTTGAACTCCTCTCAAGGGATAACATCATCATTCTCTTTCCACATCTTCCATTGAGTGAACTACATTTGAGCTACCCCTTTGAGTTGGTAGGGCGCCAACTCTGATTTTTCCTCCGAACTAACCTCCATAATGGACAACACCTTATAAAACTCATTGATGAATTATTGGGGATCCTCATCCACCTTGGACCCATAGAACTCCAGTGGATTCATTCTAGTAATATCCCTCACACTTGAGGCCGGAGTAGGAGCATCAAGGGATTAGGCCCCTTGGTTGATTTGGTTGGTCATAGCATGAGCCAACATTGCAATAGCATCTCAGAATTCTTCTTAGCCTACCCTTCCTTCTTGATGAGCAGGAGAAATCGGTTGCTCCTCAGGTGTATGGACTTTTTTTCCTCTCATAATGGGCATGATCTAGAATGGGAAAGAAGATTTATTAGGAAAAATCCTTACCTTAACTTCTATAGCATGGCATAGATCATAAAATAGGGAAACATTTCCTAAAATATCTCACAGCATCTTACTCGTTGTTGTGGCCTGCGTCACAGCCATTAATAAGACTGTAATTGATGCAGTGTGTTGGATTTTGAGGACCTTTAACAACCTAGTGCTCTCATACTAATTTTCATGACCTAATCCAAGGGCCTAGATGTGACACGATGAATGGGACCCCGAAGGGACCCAAACAAGCCTCTTAGCATATCAATTACACATCTTTTGTCACAGAAGCAAAGTAGACATTAACAAGTGATATATAAAAAGGGAAGCAAGACTAAGCATAGACTTTGATATCATAAAAGCATAAATATATTATAATAATCCAACAACACCTCTAAACTTGGAATGGAGTGGGGGCCAAGATACTTTCCGAGCTTGCCCTCATAATGTCAAGTGTTAAACATAAAGAAGTCTTAGACATAGCAAGATAAAGTAGATAGTATCCCCAAACTTGAGAACTCACCAAACTTATCTTTGAACAATCTCTCTAGCCACGTGGAGGATGATTAAGAGGAGCTTAGGTCCTTATATGGTGATATCATGTAAGCATAAAGTATGCATTAGTACATTTGAATGTCCTAAGTATATAGAATAAAATGCAATAAGACATAAGCCAATATAGTCAAAATGCATAGTAATAGACAATAGATAAGTGAGATCTCAATATGACATGCATGTTTAATGCTTGAAGTAAAAACATGCTTGTAAATCATTCAACTTGCATAGAACCTGATACATATGTAGGAAGAGACCTTAACTGAAAAAGACTAAGACTAAGTGAGCTACAAGTTAGAATCATGATGATTACCCCTCATCGATTAAGAGGTGGTCTACTTGCCAAGGTAAACCATACTTCACCTTACAAGAGCCTGTCCCATTTCGGAGAAGTAACCTCTCTTACAGGAACCTATCCCATTTTGGGGTGGATTTCATGATAAAATGCACTAAATTGGCCCACTAATATCAACTTGGTACATAGTTTGAGAAAAGGATTATGGACCCTTGAAGATAGTCCACGCCAACATCCAATCCATCAGTGCTAAGTCTAATCCCATTGAATACTTGAAATAATCATAACTTTAATAACTTGTAATAAACATAGAATCGTGACATGACTAGCTCTTAAACATACTTGACCTCTAACG
>DF357597.1:44026-57933 GCA_000787875.1 Solanum virginianum
TAAACATACTTGACCTCTAATGGTGAGCCTAACTTGAAATATGAGAATAGACTATAATCATACATGAACCCTTGCTTTAATATGAATGGCTCACAAGAGGTAAATCTTGAAAATAGGGCTTAACTTCATACTTGCATAATCATAGATAATTTCAGGTGAAATTAAAGGACACTCACAAGAGGTAAATCTTGAAAATAGGGCTTAACTTCATACTTGCATAATCATAGATAATTTTATGAATTCATAGTATACTTGATAGCCCATATTCATCATGGATTCACTTGATCTGTAAAACATGTAAGTAACGTGAGAATTTTTGAGTTGACATTTCATCGAACACTTGGTGGGCACATACGGGCACATGTTCAAATCATGCAAAATGCAAGAGTATAGATCATGAAATAGTGATTTCAATGCATCTTAAAGTCATGTAAATCAGTCCACTAGCATCATGGTAAAACCCCATCATGGATAACTTGTAAATCATATCCAAACATCATAATAGTTCATGGATTTCATAGCTTGAATCATGTATAGTCTTAATAGACAAAAATTAACTCATAGTATAAGCTTAAAATAGATATTCATGCTTAATCAAAAATATTTGATAAATCCCAGCATAAATCATGCTCATATTTCATAATAATAGATAACCATATGTAAAACATCTTGAAATCATGCAATTTTCATAAAAGAGGAAGGTTGGACTCCATGGGTGAAAGGACCCAATGGATGAAACTCACATACTTTAAACTTGGGTTTTCTTGATGTAAACTTGAAGGAGACTTGAAGCTTGAATGGAGCTCTTGAGATCCGGGATTAAGCTTGGGACACTTGAACTTGGATGGGAATTTTGATAAAATGATTGAGAGGTTTTAAAGAGGGTTTTTGAGTGATATGGAGTTGAAAAATGACTAAGTATATGTGTTTTCATTCATAAGTGTGCATAGGCCATGACTCTAATGCCCTTAGGCCGAAACATAAATTAAGGAAGTGCTAACATTGCTCCGGGATAGGTCCGCGTCGTGGAGCCATCGTGTACCCTCTCTGTTTTAAAAAATTTTGCAAAAATTATTTTTCGCTACGGGTCTTCTAAAATTCAGGTTATACCCATTCGCCACTCAATTTTGTCCCCTGATCAAGAATATGAAGTCAAATTTTTGATATCACGTATCGATTTTGAGATATATGGAAATTATAATTATGGACATTTCCAATGCACATCTTTGGGGCGTTTCAAATATTGTTCGAGTTGAACATTAAAATGAACTCAGTGCACAAAAGATTGAAGATTTCAGTTGTAATCATGTCTATATTGCTGCATCTTCTGGATAGAAGTGCTTGTTGGTTTATTAATAACTTGTTTCTTTGTTCCAGTCATTATTATTTTGTTATGTTGTTGTTATTATTCCTTTTGAGATTTTTCTATTATTTAAATATTACATGATGCATCTTTAGCCTATCGATAACACGAGCTTAGTTCAGAAGCTATAAAAGCCGAGAATTAGAGTGGATTATTAGTAGGTAGTTGAGTGTAATCTTGCTTTACCACAGTATAGGCATGGTGCACCACACATGTTTCTCCATGCACATTAATGACACATGATTTCAGTAGCATTAACACTAGTCTAATAATTTCTTATCCTTTGATTTATATTTTGTCTAGTAATTTTTTTTACTTTAATTCTTGTTTTAATTTGTTGCTATTATTGTCTTTCTTTTGATTGCAATCCACAAAATTTTAACTATATGCTTGAATTGATAGTTACTTGGAAGCAAGCTTTGTACCTTCTTGAGGTAGGAATAGGTACAAAAGATTCTAAAAATATAAAGTACAATTAAAATAATGACACAACTCAAGCAAATAAAGAATATATTATACTTTCTCAAATCTTCACCCTATCTATTTCCATGAAATAAGTCCACAGACGTTGTTGCTTGTCATATTTTACACAAGGATCATCTTCATAGTGCAAACAGTCCAATGATCCTTTTATAACTTTATTAAGTTGTAAATTAATAATGTCCTGAATAATGAACTATGAGTGAAATGACCCCAAAAAGTGCCCAAAAATGTGCCTTCGAAATGCCTATAATCATAATTCTCATATATCACAAAATACGTGCGTAATGTCTTAAATTCGACTTCATATTCGTGAGAAAGAGGTAAAATTGAGTGGGAAATAGGTCTAATCCCAATTTTAGAGCAACCATCAAAATTCAAATTTCCAAAGTTAGCGATTTTCAGTGAGGTTCTTCGCTCCTGGTGCGACGCGGCCAGGGTGCAGACTTATGTATTTTGTTGCCAGTTTTCTTTGGTTCAATCCAAGGCCTTGGGGTCTTGGGCCTAATCCTTCCCATGCATAAAAAACACCTATACTTAGCCATATTTTAACTCCTTATCATACAAGACATTCCCCAAAACCCTCTCAAACACTTAGACCAATATTTCACTCAAAATCAAAGGTTCCAAAATCAATCTAGATCTTAAGGAATTCACTCAAGCTTCTAACAAGACATTCCTCAAAACCCTCTAAAACACTTAGCCAAATATTTCACCCAAATTTAATAGTACAAAAACTTATTCCAGATTTCAAGAAATTCATTCAAGCTTCAAGTTCTTAATCAAATCTTCATCAAGGAATTCTCCAAAGTTGAGGTATGTGGGTTTCAATTATTGGGTCCTTCACCTATGGTGCCCAAGCTTCCCTTTTATCTAAATTGCATGGTTTCAAGTTGATTTATTTATGGGTACTTCTTATTACGAATTTGACTATCAACTATGTTGGGGCTTCATAAAAGTATGACTGTTTAAGCATGTTTTGAGCTATGAATCTATGATCTATGTTGAGATTTGATTAAGGGTTTCAATGTAAATTGCATGAGGGTATTACCAAGTTTTTGTGGGTTGATTTACTCCAAGTTTTCTTGTATGATTTCACTCTTGAATTGCATGGTTTTATACTAGCATTACACACTTGCCAAGTATTTGATAAAATGTCCGATTAATGTTTCTTGAGTTGTTGAAGCATATGAGATAAGTGATTTTATGATGATGAAAGTAATGTAATTATATGTTAATTTCTCGAAAAGTATCTATAGTGTTATGATTTGACCATACCTAGTTGAGGAGAGGTGAATTGCCTCAACAACTATGATGGAGGGTGTGATATCTATCAACTAGTTAAGGGGTTGACACCTTGACCATTATGATGAAGGGTGTGATGTCCATCAACCAGTGAATGGGTTGATACCTTGACCACTATGATGGAGGGTATGATGTCCACCAACCAGTTAAGGGGTTGATACCTTGACCACTATGATAGAGGGTGTGATATCCATCAACCAGGTAAGGGGTTGATACCTTGACCACTGTGCTGGAGGGTGTGATGTTCATCTGCCGATTGAGGGGTATATACTTCGATCACCCTCGAAGGGGGTGCTAAGCCTTGGATTCTAAGTATTAGTTACTTGGTCTTTGATAATAGTCTCTTTCTACACATGTAATATGTTCTATATAAGCATGTGTTTACTTCAAGTATTGTTCATGTGTACCAGGTTGCTAATACTATCTTTTGCTTATGATTATGCATCTCGATTGTGTTGCCTATTTCTTGTTGCATTACATCTGACATACTTAGTACATTCAAACATACTAATGTATACTCTATGCCTACATGATGCTATCATGTAGGAATCGGAGCCCCTCAAGATTATCCTCCTCGTAGCTAGTTTTGACATCTTGAAGATAGCATGTTTGTTGAGTCCTTAACTCAGAGGATGATGTCTTTTTATCTAATGTTATGCAAAGACTCTCTTTATCTAATTGTATGCATTGAATATGAGGGTGAGCCTAGGAAATTGTCTTGGCCCCCGCTCAATTCTAAGTTTAGAGGTATTGTTGGAGAAGTTACATAATGATGCTATATGCCTTGACTCTCTTGACTCTTATATGTTTTAAGATATGAAAGACTCCTTTAGTCTCTTATCCTTATTTTTATGCTCTTTGTTTTTGTTCAAATGCTTCTGTGACCAAGGATTTGTAATGATATGTTAAGAGGCTTTCGGGTTCCCTATTTGCCGTGTCATGTCTAGGTCCTAGTCTTGGATCGTGACAGTGAGTCCCTCACTCAAATACAAATGTCATTTCTATTCCTAACATCTCTAGGCAACCTAGCAGCTGCATCTCTTACCAAACTATGAATAGTAAAATGAGGTAGTATGTCGGATTTGTTTAAGAATATTGTGATGACAACTCCTTTTTAGTGGTTTTCCTCTAAGCCTTTCAATGGAGCATAAATGGTTGTATAAGAGAAAGTAATATCAGGTATGCTATACCTTAGAGTTTCTTCTCTATTAAAACAAGCTCTTATTTCCTCACTACAGGGGCAACTTGCTGTGGAATATGATCTACTAGTGGATATTTGCATTAGATAGATACTTCAATAGAGTTAAACTTTATTGCACGAACTTAGAATGAAAATAATGTGTAACCATTCCTAATATCTTATATCCTCCTGCTTATAAAGTGTGATGCACAACATACCCATAAACAAGACTCTTCTAGACACAGCTTCATAGACTCCTTGGTACACTTAAACTATGTGCTATGATACCAAGTTTGTCGTACCCCGGAAGGGTACCCTTGGCATGGCTAGCACTGAGAAGCTATTGCTAGCCCCCAAGCAAACCACTTGACCTTATAACATTCATTAAATCACACACTACTAGCAGAAGACATCAAAGATCCAATAAAACTTAATAGAAAGCAATAACAATTCGATAATCAAATGTCAAAGGCCAAATAATCTTTCAATCAATTGAGTAAGAATAGTATGAAAGAAACTAGCTAAAAACAACATTCAATCATAACTCCACAGTCTAGTCTATGAGGAAAGCAATAGAAAAGAAAGCATTTACAAACCTCTGGTAATAACCTGCAAAACCCAAGAAACTTCTAATATCTAATGGAGTCAAAGGTCTAGGCCAATTTCTAATCACCTCTGTCTTCTTAGGATCCATCTTAATGCCATCATCCGACACCACATGCCCTAGAAAAGCAACCTCTTTCAACCAAAACTCATATTTTTCATATTTAGCATACAACCTCTCCTCCTAAATGCCAATATCAAGTTATTCATATGCTTCTCCTCACTAAGGGAATAAATCAAGATATCATCAATGAGAACCACTGCAAATAAGTCATCACTTATCTTAGACCCATGGAACTCTAATGGGTTCATTCTAGTCAAATCTCTCACCCTAGAAGCCGGAGTGGGAACATGAGGGGCTCAGGCCCCTTGTTTGATTTGGTTGGTCATAGTATGAGCCAACATTGTAATAGCATCTCAGAACAACCCAAAGGATATAACCACAAATTCCAAGTGCCCATACCTAATCTGGAAGGCTATCTTAGGAATGTCACACTTCCTCACCTTCACTTGGTGATACCTAGACTGAAGATCAATCTTAGAGAAGTGACTAGCCACTTGAAGTTGATCAAAAAAGTCATCGATCCTTGGTAGAGAGTACTTGTTTATGGTGACTCTATTAAGTTTCTAGTAATCAATGCATATCATAGGACAACCATCCTTTTTATTCATAAATAACACTGGTGCACGCAAAGATGACTTACTAGGCCTTATGAAACCCTTCTCCAACAAAAACCTCAATTACTCCTTCAACTCCACCGGGGCCATGTGGTAAGGGGGAATAAAAATAGGTTGAGTATGGAAAAGAAGGTCTATACCGAGGTCTATTTACCTTCCAGAAGGAAAACTAGGAAGCTCATTAGGAAAGACATCAAGAAACTCATTAACCACTAAAATTGACTCATTAGGAAGGACTTTGGACATAACATCTCTAACCCTCACAAGAAGATAGAGGCAAACCTTATAAATCAACTATTGGGCTTTAAGACAAGAAATGAATCTACCCTTAACCACCACATCATGACTTTCCCACTCAAGGACGAGCTCATTAGGGAATTAGAATTTTAAAACTACAGGGTCTACAGTCAATAGAAGCATAATATGCATGCAACCAATACATCCAAAGAATGACATTAAAATCCACCATATCTAATTCAACAAAATCACAAGGCAAGACTTTATGCAATATAAAGATGGGACAATTTCTATAGACCCTTTTAGCAATAATAGACTCACCAATGGGAGTAGACACTTCATAAAGTTCACACAACGATTCAGGACTAACATGAAGCTTTTTGGCAAAAAAATGAGTAATAAAAGAAAGAGTGGCACCCGGGTCTATAAGTGCATACATAAAAAAATCAAAAACCTTTAATATATCGGTGATGATATCAAACACCTCATCAACCTCTTTTCTCCCTTGAAGAGCATAGAATCTATTTTACCTTGGAGCACCCCCTTGTTGGCCTTCTCTTCCTTTTGGACTCGCATTTGCACCTTCACCTTGTAGAAGACCATCGCTATCTTTATTTTGTGCATGAGGACAATCAATGTCCTTATGACGCATCTCACCACAACAAAAGCAAGTATTAGAATTCCTCAAACATGGACAACTATGATTTTTTTCACACCTTGGGCATCTAGGTTTAGCCATTCCTCCATTACCATCTTGGAACCTTAGAGGACCTTTGGCCTTGGAACTTATCGCCTTGTGGAAATCAGCCACCCTTAGATCTTTGGAAACAACCTTCAAAACGAGCCTACTGGGACTCACCGCTTCTTCTTTTTCTAAGCTTTTTCCCTCTAATTTTGGCGTATGTCATGAGGTGGGACAAATCCAAACCACCTACTAGCATGGTGGTATAACACTTCTCATTTACCAGTTGGATGCTCCTGACACAAATTTGTTCATCCTTGATCTAGGCTCGGCAATGAATTATGGAGCATACCTGGAGAGTTGGTTAAACATGAGGTCATACTCCCTTACACTCACGAAACCTTACTTAAGGTTCATAAACTCTATCATCTTAGCCTCTCTTAGCTTGATAGGAAAGAACCGGTTGAGGAATGAGGATTTGAACTCTTCCCAAGGGATAACATCATCATTCCCCTTCTCCAACTTTCATTGTGCAAACCAAATTTGAGCTACCCTATTGAGCTGGTAGGCCGCCAACTCAACGGTTTCCTCTGAATGGACCCCCACGATGGATAGCACCTTATACACCTCATCTATGAACTCTTGGGGATCCTCACTTATCTTAGACCCATGGAACTCTAATGGGTTCATTCTAGTCAAATCTCTCACCCTAGAAGCCGGAGTGGGAACATGAGGGGCTCAGGCCCCTTGTTTGATTTGGTTGGTCATAGTATGAGCCAACATTGTAATAGCATCTCAGAACTCATCTTGGGATGCCCCTCCTCCTTGAGGAGCTTGAGGAGTGGGAGGGGCCAGCTATTCCTCGAGTGTAGGGCTCTCCTTAGTCTCCCTTTTGGAATTTGCATGATCTATAATAGCAAAGAGCATTCGCCAGGGGAAAAAGCCTTACACTTACATCTAAAGCATGATATAGACCATAAAGAAGTGAAACATTTCTTAAAATGCCAGGCACCCTCCCATTCATAGTTTTGGCATGCTTAACAACCATGACTAAGACTCTAATCAGCATTGTGTGTTGGATTCCGAGGACCATTAATAACCCAGTGCTCTAATACCAAGTTTGTCATGATCCAAGCCTAGGGCTAAGCATGAAACGATGAATGGGAACCCGAAGATACTCAAACAAGCCTCTTAGTATATCAACCACACATCCTTGGTCACGGAATCAAGGTAAAAAACAATAAGAAATATAATAAAAAAGGGAAGCAGGATTAAAGGAAGTCTTTGATAATCATTAAAGCATTAGAGTCAAACTCAAGCAAAGATACATCATAATATCCAACAACACCTCTAACATGGAATGGAGCGGCGACCAAGACGCTTCTCAGGCTCACCCTCATAGTAACAAATGTTCGACCTAAAGAAGTCCCAAAATAACAAGAGTAATAAAGATAGCATCCTCGGACTTGAGGACTCACCAAAGCTTGCTTCAAAGGATTGTACTAGTCACGTGGAGGATGATCAAATAGTGCTCCAATCTCTAGATGATAATATCATATAAGCATAGAGTATGTGTTAGTACATTTGAATGTACTAATTATGTAGGATGCAATGTAACAAGACATAAGCTAATACAATCAAAATGCATAAGAATAAACAATAGATAAGTGTTATCTTAATATGGCATGCGTGATCAATGCTTGAACTAAAAACATGCTTGTAAATCATTTAACATGCATAGGACATAATACATGTGTGGGAAGAGACCCTAACTGACATGAGTAAGACCAACCGAGCTACAACCTGGAATCTCAATGATTACCCCTCATCAACAAAGAGGTACTCTACTTGCTAAGGTAAACCTTCACCTTAATGGAGCTCATTTTGTTTCAGAGAAGTAACCAATCTTATAGGAACTCGTCCTATTTCAGGGTAGATTTCATAAAAATGTGCACTAAATGGATCCAATAGTATAGAAAGGGTAAAGTATAATCCTATGTTGGAATATACTTTGAGGAAAAATATGTGGATCCTTGATGATAGTCCATGCTGATATCAAATCTATCGGTGCTAAGTCTATTCCCAAGGAATACTTGAAAATAATCATACTTTAGTCGTAACTTAAATAGCTTGTAAGAGCATGACTTAAGCAGCTCATAAATATGCTTGACCTCTAATGGTGAGCCTAACTTGAAACATGAGAGTAGATCATAATCATACACGAACCCTTGCTTTAATATGAATGGCTCACAAGAGGTAAAAATCTTGAAATAAAGCTTAGCTTGATACTTGTAACATCATAGATACATCTCATTAATTCAATATACACCTGAAAGCCCTTAATCATCATATAGTTACTTGACTTGCACATCATGAAATAAATGATCAATCACTTGAGAATTCTTGACTTGTGATTTTCTCAAACACATGGTGGGTTAATGATGCTAGTTCAAATTCATGCCATTCAAGAGTTAAACAAGATGAGAAAACTTAATGCAAATCAACCCACAAACATATAGTAAAACCTTAATGTAGGGTATCTTGAAATCCATCATCAAATCTCATAATAGATCATAGTTTCATAGCTCAAACATGGATAGTCTCAATAGAAAAAGATCAACTCATTGTGTAAGCTTAAAATGGATATTGATGAGTAATCAAAAACACTTGATAAAAATCCCAACATAAATCATGCTTATATTTCATAATAAGAGATACCCATAGGTAATACAACTTAAAAATATGCAATTTTCATAAAAAGGAAGATTGGGCTCCATGGGTGAAAGGACCCAATGGATGAAACTCTTATACCTCCAACTTGATTGTTCTTGGGTTGAGCTTGAAGGAAACTTGGAGCTTGAAGAGAAGCTTGAGTTCCAAAGTTAAGATTGAAATCCTTGAAACTTGAATGAGATACTTGGTTAAGTCTTTAAGTGATTTTTTGTGAGGGGTTTGAGTGATATAGAGTTGAAATCTCGCTAAGTATGGGTGTTTCTACGCGTAATTGGGCATGGGGCAATGACCCCAATGCCCTTGGCTGAATTAAAAAAATTAAGGAAAAATCAATAGTAGTGTGCGTTTGGTCCACGATGCGAACCTATCATGATGGATAATTTAACACTGATCCGTGCCCAATTCGCGGTGTGCCTTGGTCATGGATGCACACTAGAATTTAAAAATTAGCAAAATTTAGTGGCAACCCAAGGTTTCTGATGTAATAGTTGTAACTTTGTTTTTAGTTTTTGGACTTATATGTAGTCTGAAATTTGGGTTATACCTATTTCCCGCTCAATTTTTCCCCTTGATCGAGAATATGAAGTCAAATTTTTGATATCACGTACAAATTTTGAGATATATAGAAATTACAATTATGAGCATTTTTGAAGCATAATTTTGGGGTGTTTCAGGTATCAAGATCGGTTGTGTGTTCCAGATGTTGATAATCCTAGGAGGGAGATCATGAGCGAGGCCCATAACTCTCATAATTATATTCACTCAAGGTCTATTAAGATGTATTGGGATTTTTGAAAAGTGTATTTGTGGCATTGTCTGAAGAAGAATATAGGTATATTTGTATCCGAATGCCCTAATTATGAATAAGTAAAGGTAGAATGCCAAAGGCCTGGTGGTTTGGCCCAAGTTATTAAAATTTCTACTTGGAACAATGGGAAGATGTGAACATGGATTTTATTGTTGGTTTGCCTCAGACCCAAAGGAAATTTGACTTCATTTGGTTTATCACTGACCGGATGACTAAGTTGGCTCATTTTCTACTGGTCAAGACTACCTTTAGTGCCGAAGAATATGCAAGGTTGTACATACAAGAGTTCGTGAGGTTGTATGTTATTCCTAGATTTATCATATTGGATCATCTCACCAAATTCACTTCTCACTTTTGGAGGTCATTTCAAAGAGGACTTTGTACTAAGGTGAAGTTGAGTACCGCCTTTCATCATCAAATGGATGGACAAACAAAGAGGATAATTCAATCTTTGGAGGCCATGTTATGTATTGAAATTCAAAGGTGATTAGGATGATCTTCCACTCCTCATGTTTGCTTATAATAATAGCTTTCATGTTAGCATTGGTATTGTCACGACCCAAACTAGGGCCTAGATGTGACACGATGCAAGGAGAACCCGAAGGAACCCCAAGCAAGCCTGTTAACATATCATTATATATCCTTGGTTGCAGAAGCAATTAAACAAAAATAAAAGAGTAAAAATAAGGGTATAGAGACTAACGAAAAATCTTCACTTCATAAAACATCAAGAGAGTCAAAGAGAGAATCAAGCTTATAGCATCATTACGTACTTGTTCAACAACACCTCTACCCATAGAACTCAGCGGGGGCCATAACAAGCAATCGGGCTCACCCTCATAATAATGACAATAAGTAATCCAAACATATAAGATATTGTCTAAACATAACTATAAGAGAAGATAGATACTGTCCCTGGACTTGAGGACTTACCAAAATCTAACTTGAACAATCTGTCTAGCCACAAGGGGGAGAATTAATGGGAGCGCTGCTTCCTACATGGTAATATTATATAGACATAGAGTATGCATTAGTACATTTGAATGTACTAAGTATGTAGGATACAATGCAACAAGAAATAGGCATAATAGACAAAATGCATAATCATAAGCAATGAATAGCATACTAACAATATGACATGTATGAATGATAATTGAAGTAAAACATGCTTATATATAACATATTACATGCGTAAAAAGAGACGATTATTTGGCTAATGGCTTTGTCACCTACATCCTAGGTGCTTGAAGTACCAACCCCTCAAGTTGGTTATCGAATGTCCACCCCCTATCTAGGTGATTGAAGTACCTACCCCTCAATTTAGTTAACTTCCATTACTATAGATACATTCTATGAAATCAACAAATGAATAGCATACTTTCATGATCATAAAGTCATTCAACTCATATACCATGCTCTAGACCTTCAACATCTCAAGATACATAATCCGGACATTTTATCAAACACTTGGTGAGTCTATAATACTAGTGTAAAACCATCCAATTAAAGAGTGAAATCATGTAAGAAATCTTGAAGTAAAATATCCCACCAATACTTGGTAATACCATCTTGTAAAATTCATTGAAACCCCTCATCAAATCCCAAAAGAGGTCACGGTTCTAAAGCTTAAAACATGCATAACCATATTAGATAAATCATCTCATGGTATAGACTTAATAATGAGTAATCGTATATTTTCAATAAAAATTTCATAAAATCCCAATATATATATATATATGATCATAATCTCTAATGAATGATACCCATAAGCAATAACACTTGAAAACATGTAATTCTCATAGAAATAGAAGATTGGGCTTCATGGGTGAAAGATACCCATGAATGAAACCGACATACCTTAGACCTTGAATTTTCTTGAAATTGAGTTGAGAAAGACTTGAAACTTGGAATGGGGTCTTGAAATCCATAACTAGTTCTTGAGTTTCCTTGAATTTGTATTGGGATTTTGATGGAGGCTCTTGATAGAATTTGAGAGTGTATTCCAATTGGGAGGTGTAAACTTGATCATTAGAAATAGGTTTAGGTCTTTAGAAAGTGTTAAGATAGCATAGGAATCCCTAAAAGACCAATAGAAATGGCTAAATTTACGAAATTCCATTAATGAGGTGGAATTTGACAAAAACCCGTATATACCCCTACACATACGAGTTCTACAAAAATGGGCATAACTTATTCATTCAAACTCCAAATAAGGTGAAACTAAGTGTATCGGAAAGATAACTCAAAAAGATTTGATTTGGCAGGTTATGGGCCACTCAGTTCTTTGTGTGATAAGAGATATGCCCCTTTATATTTGACCCTCCTACAGATACTTATGCAAAACTTAGCCAACGGAAATTCCTTTGAACTGGGCTAGATATAAGGGACACATAATGGTATTAAATGACATAAATAAGCTTTACTTAGATTTGAATGAGAGCTTGAAACTTGAATGAGTTTCTTAAGATACAAAAGTGAGTTTGAGACACTTGAATTGGGTGAAATATTTGTCTATGTGTTTGAGAGAGTATTGGGGAATGTCTTGTATGATGTAAAAGTGATATATGGCTAAGTATAGGTATTTTCACATATGGGAAGACTTAGGCCCAAGACCCAAAAACCATGGATAGAGTTCATTTAGTGGCAATTAAGCAACTTGAGCAACAATTTAGACAAGTTTCTTCACAATTGTGAGTTTCAAGTAGGTGATTGGGTGTATTTGAAGGTCTCCAGTATGATGGGTGTAATGCATTTTGAAAAGAAGGGAAAGTTGAGTCCCCGGTATATAGGTCCTTATGAGAGCATTGAGAAAATTGGGATATGGCTTATAGGTTAGATTTGTGATATGCTGTCAAATTAAAGAACATTTGGTGCCTAAAACAAGGGATTTTGTGAGTTCTTAAAGCGAATTTTTAGTGTTTTGATGTGTTTTTGAGTTAATCTTACTAAATAGTTAAGTTGGCATAATTTTGAAGAAAAGTTGCTGATTTTGCTCAAGCATAGGCCATACGAGCCCTCCTACGAGCCGTAGGTTGTGTTATAGCAGGAATTAGAGACCAAAAAATCAAAAATCTGCCAAGTGAAGGCTACCCATATGAGCCCAGCCTACGAGTCATAAGACATACTACAACTCGTATAGGTGGACTCGTAACAAGAATCAGAGAGTTAAAATATTGGACCAAAAATTGAAGACCAAGACTATGTGACCAACATACGAGCCATAGCTTGAATAATGACTCGTATATATGGGTTGTACCAGTTTAGTCCAAGATGCCAAAAACCTAATACAAAACCCCGACTATGACTCGTAGGCCAACCTATGAGTCATAACTGCAAAATTTATCAGATGCCTGCTGTCTTTTCTGCATAATTCCAAGGTAGTTTTGTAAATACTATAAATAGTTTAAGTTAGGTTTTTGAAGGGAGTTTGAATAGTAGACATTTCTCCATTACATTTTAAAGCTTTTCTTAGGTTTTTAAAGTAGATTATTGTTCTCTTTGGGAAACCCATTTTGGGGATTGTAAATCTTGCTTTGTACTCATTCTTCATCAATCAAGGTTATGAGTATGCAACTTGTGGTGCCTATATCCTTCATTGTTATTGGTGAAATTCTCAACTATGTCTATTTTGTGCATTTTTGTGTTTTTAATCTTAGCTATGAGTAGCTATACACCCACAACATGGGGTTGTGGGAACCATGCGTAGTTGACTTGAGATGACCTAGATTTTGTGCATGTCTATGATTGGTGTTTTGCATTTATTATTTATTTTGCTTGATGATTAATGATGTTTGGTGGTGGGCAACACAAAACCCTACATACCTTAGACCTTGAATTT
>DF357597.1:58022-88329 GCA_000787875.1 Solanum virginianum
TGACCAAGGTAGTGACAAATAGGAAAAGGGACATAGATGATAGGATTCAGTTGATGTTTTCCCCTCTAATCGACCAAACAAGACTAAGGGGAGGTTGACTGGGACAATTGGTAACGATTGGCATGCCATGGTGGCCGACCAAGCGCCATGGTAAAATTTGACCTACACCTTCACAAGAGGGCAGAAAGAACCTAAGGTACCATCCTGCATGAGATTCATCAATCATAGTTATGTTATCTAGGGTGATTGAGTCAACAAGCCATGGGGAACACAATTTCCCAAGTTGTGTCCAAAATTGAGTGTTTTCCTGGATTTTAATTAGTGGTATTTTATGTTGTCTTTGAATTACAACAAACCCCCCCATCTAGAGACTTTAGTTATAGATACTAGGAATGATTAGTAGTGAAATTTTATAGTCAAGCCCTATATTCCCTATGGATTAGACCCTAACCTAGGTTAGGTTAATTACTGATAGCAACCGCTTTCTTATTAGAGCTCGACCATCACTAACATTATGGCACCGTTGTCGGGTAATACGATTAGGTTTTGATTTTAATTCACTATTAGTTAGTTCTAGTGTTGATTTCTACAGTCTCTTGTACTTTACTTTTGTTTTGTTTTTGTTTTTTGATTTCTTTTGCAGGGTGTACTAGGTTGTATGCCCAACACAAGGAGCCAAGGCAATCCCTTAGCTCTACTAAATTAGGAGATCCATTGACTTTGAGGATACCTTAATTTTTTTATAAAGATACCTATTATGTGATCAACCAAATGGCGGGTTTCTAGAACATCCCCCAAGAGTCCAATTTGGACTATTAGAGGCAAGGTTCTTAAATCATGGTCAGAACTTTAACTGTGATTAGATGTACAGAGATAATAGTGGTGGACACTATGAGAGAGAAAGTGTGCCAAATGTAGAATAGAGAAGAGAGGGCTACAGAAATGGTCCTTATGTGCCACCATACAATCGTTATGCTAGATCAAGAAATTCTAGGATTGAAGATATATTTGAAAAGTTGTTAAAGTGAGCAGACCATCAAGATGAGACTCTAAAGGGAATGAAAGTAGATATCTCAAGTATTAATTAAAAGATAGAGTTCATTTAGTGGCAATTAAGCAACTTGAGCAACAATTTAGACAAGTTTCTTCACAATTGAACCAATGCCGAAAGGGCACCCTACTAAGCAATACGGTTCAAAATCTTAAAAATGAAGGGCATTGCATGGTAGTGATGTCTTAGAGTGGGAAGAGCACAATAGATACCCCTATGCCTATTATTGTTGATGAAGTCATTGAGAAAGGTCTTGGTGGTGAAGTTGAAGTTGAGGGAGAAGATTTGAAGGGAGCTGGATGCAACAAGAAGAGATAAGGGAGCATGACAAAGTGAAATCCATCCCAAAACCTCCTCCTCTGTTCCCTCAAAGGTCGAAGAAGAATGAAGAGGAGGGTAAATTCAAACACTTCCTCTCAATAATGAAGCAACTCTCCATCAACATCCCTCTCCTAGAAGCATTGGAGAAAATGCTCGAATATGCTAAATATATGAAGGACTTAGTCACCAAGAAACGCACTTTGAGACAAGAGTTCTCCCAAGAACTCCAACTATGTAGTATGATTTTGACTAAATGCCTTGCGCAAAAGATAGAGGATCCCAGGGCATTCAATTCCTTGCACTATCGGCGATGTTAAATTTGCAAGAGCATTATGCGACTTAGGAGCAAACATCAATTTAATAACTCTTGCTATATTCAAAAAGCTTGGCCTTGGTACTCCTACACCGACACAAATGAGGTTGCTTATGGCAGATCGAACCATGAAATAGTCGATGGGAATCCTTTTGGATGTGATTGTTAAAGTTGATAAGTTTATCTTTTCGATAGATTTTGTGATTCTCGACTATGAAGTTGATTTTGAGGTGCCCATCATTTTGGGAGACCTTTTCTGGCCACTGGGAGAGCACTAGTTGATATGGATTTAGGTTGGCTACAGTTCAGGGTTAATGATGTAGAGGTTGTATTCGATATTTGCAAATCCATGAAACAACCAGATAAATGCAAGAGTAAAGTGTGGACCCTCGATGATAGTTGACAAAGAAAGAGACAAAGTCGGGCCACGATGTTAAACAAGGCACTTCGTGGGAGGCAACCCAGGCATTTTGCTAATTATTTGTTTGTTTGAGACATAGAGTAGTAGTAGTAGTAGTTAGATTTAAATTTAGAGGAAATGATGCAATTGTAATAATTTTGAGGGATATCTGTTCTTTGAGATTTGGTTTGCAAGTGAAAAGGAAAGAACTAAAGATCATGAAAACAAATTGGGGTTGGAGCAGCTCCTACGAGTAGGCCTACGAGTCGTAGTCTTTAATGCAACTCATAGTCATGCCTCGTAGGGGAAAACAGTAAGTATCCGAAGTTGACACTTTCACTATAGGCTAACCTTACGATTCAAAGAATCCCCTATGAGTCGTAAGAGGGTTCGTAATACCCAGGTATGATTCCTATATTTTTACCAATTATTTGGTCTTGTATAAGACCAGGACCTATGAGTCGTAGGATAGCCTACAACTTGTAATCGGGATCTCATAGCCTCGATCTGTAGATTTTTATTCACCGACCCAATTTAATATAAAAGGGGGTCAAAATAAAATTTGACCTTAAAATGCATCCTAAACCCTAACAAAGGGACGAAAAACTCCTCTTCACCCATATCATTTTTCCCACCAAAATCTTGACTTCCCACGTCATTTTTTGGTAAAGATTCTAGTGAGGGTTTAAATTTTTAGGGTTTTATCACAAAAACCATCTCTCTTTTCTTTGGTTCACTTCTCAATCAAATTGTTAAACTCTTAGGTTCAATTTCTCAATTTTTGTTGACGAGCTTGTTCCCTACATGAGTAAATGTTTAGTTTGATCATACTTAAGTATGCCATACATTGATTTTTGAGCTAAACTTGTAATCTAGGGTTCTAGACCTTGAAAAAGATTGAGTTGTGAATTGAACCATGCTAAGATTCTTGAATGGATAATTTTGAGCATGAAATTGATGAATTTTTGGTTTGTACTGCATTATTGTTGTCGGAGCTGAAACTCAGGTAGTATGGGGGTGATTTCCTATGCTTGAACATGTGGGTTTTATTAAATTATTATGAATGGCAATTGTACTCCTTTGGAATGTTGTATGGTTGTCAAGTGTTAGTTTGTCACGTATTTTATGTTTGGTGTGCTTGATGAATTGTAGAATTGATTTCAACTCTTAGGGATAATGGTCGTTTTGAACTACCAATGTTAGTTTGGAATTGAATATGTGTCATTTATTCTTGCTTTGCTCCTATTTGCTTGAATGGGTTGAAATTGGTGATGTGTTTGTTCTTTGAGTGGGAAGTAAGTAGGTATTTTAGGTGGCTTCGGTGCTCAGTTACAAGGCAATTCTATGACTCATAAGTTCCTATACGAGTCATAATGGTCCCGCGTAGTAAGCATGAGTCACTTTAATTCCTTTATATTCCTCATATAAGACCTACATATGCCTCGTAGTACCTGGTACGACTTATAGTGAGGGTCTCCTCAAACTTGGCTAAGTTTTTAAAATATTTCTGGAACTAGGTACAAGACTAGGACTACGACTCGTAGGACATCCTACGAGTTGTAACTACATCTCATATCTATGATCAAAAAGTATTTTTAAAGCCACAACTAGTTCTACGAGGCCAGTATATGACTTATAGGTCACCCTACGTGTCGTAACCGCACTCATACCTACATATCTGCAGTTGTATTAGTACATAATTACTTGTTAGTTATTTTTGTTTCTTGTTCTTTGCTGAGTATTTCAGTGGATCAAACATCTTGGACTTAAATGATGTTTTCCTAGTTATTTGTAGATAAAATGCCTCCAAAAGACAAATGGGATATTCCAGCTCTTCAATGGAGATTGCAGGATGAATCCTTTGGCACTGAGCAATCAGAGAGCTCTGTGGAAATCCTTAGAGTTAGACTAGATCCAGAGCCCAATCGACCTTAGACTCGGGCGCTTACAGCACAGTCGCCCATGGAAGTGAGTAGTTCCTCCTAGTCTAAAGAGGAGCAACAACATGGCAATAGGGATGGGTCAGACAGCAGCCTACCATAGATGACCCCCTCACATTTTAGCTCTGAGTCAGAGTCAGAATGCACCTCTAGACCCATGCAAGAGGAGGTCCATTCCCAACTCCCAACCAATCATAGATGTTGTGTCCCTAGAATGAGAGAAATATACAACTAGGGGTTGGAGGATAAAGGGCATGGTAAGTCGGTCTATTAATTTCACGAAGAGTCCAGGTTAAACACTATGGGACTAGACAGAGTACCCGGATTAGATACAGGATTGGATGAGCACGGACTTAGGTGAACCACGCAGCAGCTAGTCAAATATGCCCGATACATAGTCTATGAGTTCAATTTGCATACCTTGCTGCATTCTGCCAGGGGCTGCCGAAGAACAAAAGACCAATTGAACTACCAAGGCTATGAGTGGTGACAGTCCGGGGGAGCAGAGTTAATATCTCGGAGGAGGTGATCTAATGAGTGTAGTTTAGGCCTACTTATACAGTCCCTCAATCCACCACGGAGCACGATAGTCGTATTAAGAAAATGAGGACAGCGATGAGTGGGAAGGACATCAGGGCTAGGACGGAGCTTCTACAGTAGATCGCTACCAAGATTTGAGAAGAGGATGTTGAGCTGATGTGGGTCATAAACCACGTAGATCCTATAGTAAAAGCCCACCTCTCATTCCAGGATAAGTTCTGGTGGTCCATTATCCGTTGGCGTATTAGGCCAACTTTTACAAATTAGGTGATCACCCACGAGAGAGTGATATTGTTGGAAAGCATCCTAGATGGCTATGTTGTAGATTGGGCCCAGAATATTTTAGAGCAGATTCACAAGGCTACAGCTCGGACAAGCACCTCACTACCATTTCTAGTGTTGATTCATCGACTATGTCATACAACAAGGTTCCTATTTACTCTCACTAGGACCCTCATGTAGACCCACATGCACTATGGATCCCAGCCTAATAAAGGCTAATGAGAACCAAGTTGCCTTGCCACGACCAGCTCCTCTAGATATCCCAAAGCTATTCTCGATGGAGCCTCAAATGGCAGCCTCACCTGCAGCTACTACCGGCACTACTCTTGCTACTATAGAGCCCACACCTGCAGTTGAGATTGAGTTTATGCCATCCCCTAGCACTCTGGCACTAGCAATATCTGCTTTGCAGGTTGAACCTCCGTTCTCTTCTGTGGCTTTTCAGGCTTTATTTTGTAGGGTTACTATAGCAGAATGGAGGCTATGTGAGTTATCAGTGCGAGTTCCGCCATTTATTGATCAGACTGTTCAGGACTCTGAGGAGATATTGAAGGCATATGTTCATGATTTTGTTGATGAGAGAGTCCGAGCAGCAAATGCCAGGCTTGATGCATTTGAGGCTAGAGTTCAAAAGAGGCTTGAGGGAGCTAGGTCTGCCGATGCGAGTGCAGTTACTAAAGAGTTGGCCAAACATAAGGCTGACTTATTACAGATGTTTGCAGACCCTGTTCCAGCCCCAAAGGGAGCACCTGGGGGGGATGAGGCATTTGATTGGCTTGCCGACCATCCGAACACTAGAGGGAAGACGCCTCTAGAGCATGCTGATCTAGAGCTAACCTCGAAGAAGCCAAATCCTAAGAAGGAGGAGCCCATGTCTGAGGAGGTTGTGCAGGAGTCACTTTTATTGGTGACTATTCAGAGAAAGAAAGCACGACACACCCCACCTCGAGAGGGTACTTCCGACACTGCAGTAGAGGAGGAGTGCCAACCCAGGACCCCGCAGATTAGCCTGAGACTGGTGCTTGATGCACCTTGATGTTTGAATTCTTTTGACCCTAGTGCTCATTTTGTTATGATTGGATACTTTTTTTTCTTTTCCGGACAATCTTTTCATTTTGTTGGATTTTGGCTGTGTCTAAATATGTTTATGCTGGATGTTATTTTTATTTCTACTTTGGATGTTTATTTTTGGTTTTGAATGATTATATATATATACATATATATATTTCTATATTATCGTGTTTTATTTTTATTCTTGTCTTTACTTTGAGGACAAAGTATCCTATTTTGGTGGGTTGGTGGAAGTTATGGATTAAGGTGAAATCTGATTAGCCTCAAGTCCATAACTTCCCCTATTTTTGATCCTAAGGTTTTCTTGTCATGCTTCTTTTTTCTTGTGGATGTTTATTTTCCTGTATAATTGGCATGTTTCGGTAGTTTAGATAATGGATAAATTCATAATAATGTTATCTTTTGGCATATATATAGTTCTTAGATTTTCTTTTAACTTTTTATGCAAAAATTTGGTACTCTCAAAATTTTTGAGGTTGTGAGTATTGATGCATTCATATATTTGTGAGTATCTTCCAATTTTTGTTCTAATATTATGAAGGTGACCTGAGACTGAAAGCATGACTTGTGAATCTATACTTGATTGTCGATGCAATTGTCATGTGTTGTGAGCTTATTTTGTTACATTCATGCATCTTATATCGACTTAGATCATGCCTTGTTACTCTAAAGTCTGTTTGGTAATATGGTGGATATGGAAGGGATCTTAGGCCTTTGTTTCTTGAGTGAAATCACTTTTAGCCTAAATGACCCACCAAATAAGCGAGTGAATCTCTTGTTCCAAACTTTTGAGTTTATCATGTACTCATTCTTTATTAATACCTTGCTAGCTTAACCTTGTTTGATGAAATTCCTTCATAGTGGCCCTGGTCTATCCTTGAACACATGAACCTTGATTGAGGCCAATGGCCTAAGTTGAGGGTGGCTGCAGTTACTCACCCTTGTTTGAGGAATAGATATTGTGTAATTCACCTGAGGCTAAAAGCCTAAGTTGAGGGTGACCCTTATTGTGGCAAAGTAATAATAATAAGGTGGTTAGTAGAGAAATCAAGAAAGAGATGAAAAGGCATGAATCGAGTGAAGAAAAAGAAAAGAAAAGTGCCTTGAGTTAAGGAAAAAGTAGCAAAAATGAGTTTGAAATCAAGGCTCAGCTGAAAAAGAAAAAGAAAGCACTCGAGACAAGTTCAAAACAAGAGAATAAGAGTGGATTATGAAAGCAAAAAAGTGTTGGTAAACATGGTTCAAGGATAGCTTTAGCCACTATTTGCCAAAAATACCTCACCAAAGCACCCTGAACCAATGTCACAAGCTTATAAGTCCTAAAGTAATCCACCTCCACTTTATCACCAAGCTAGAAAAATGAGTATATAGGCAAGCTAATGGTGTTAGTCATTGTGTATGAATTTCAATTGTGAGAGTGAGAATATTTCCTCAGTCCGTGATTTCTGAATGTTCTTGAGTGAATATAAGGGACTTCTTTCTAGTAAGGGAATTTGCACGTCTTGAGTAGCATATGACCAGTGATTGTTTATGGTTGATGCTCCTTAGCTTGTGAAAGTTGCATTGTTAGGCCTTTCATGATGTTCTGGTTTGCTCAATAACTTGGCAACCCTGTATTGAAAGTAGTAGTTGGGTACCTGAACCAAATGAGTTGTTGTATATGCCATTGATATAGCTGCTATGTATTTCTCTATGTTTATGTAGATTAAGTCATCGCTTGAGGACAAGCAACAATTCTAAGTTGCAGGTGTGGATGTGCTATCAACTTACAATATATTTGGTGCCTAAAACAAGGGATTTTGTGAGTTCTTAAAGAAACTTCTAAGTGTTTTGATGTGTTTTTATGTTAATCTTGAAGAAAAGCTAAATTAGCATTATTTTGAAGAAAAGTTATAGATTTTGCTGAAGCATAGGCCATACCAGCCCTCTTACAAGTCGTAGCTCATGCTACGAGTCATAGGTTGTGTCATAGCAGGAATCGGAGAATAAAAAATTAGAAATTTTCCAAGTGAAGGTCACCCCTATGAGCCTAGCCTATGAGTTGTAAGACACACTATGACTCTATAGGTGGACTTATAGCAAGAATCAGATGGCCAAAATATTGGACAAAAACCTGAAGACCAAGACTATGAGACCAATATACAAGTTGTAGCTCAAGTAACGACTCATACCAATGGGTCATACCAGTTTAGTCTATGATGCCAAGAATCTAATATGTGACCCCGACTACGTCTTGTAGGCCAACCTATGAGTCGTAACTACAAAATTTATCAGATGCCAGCTAATTTTTCTGCATAATTCTTAGGGATGTTTTGTAAATACTATAAATAGTTTAAATTAGGATTTTGAAGGGAGTTTGAATAGTCGACATTTCTCCATTACATTTTGAAGTTTTTCTTAGGTTTTTAGAGTAGATTATTCTTCTCTTTGGGATACCCATTTTGGGGATTGCAAATCTTGCTTTGTACTCATTGTTGATCAATCAAGCTTATGGGTTTACAACTTTTGCTGCCTATCTTCTTTACTCTCAACTATATCTATTATGTACATTTTTGTATGTTTTATCTTAGCCATGAGTAGCTAAACACCCACAACTTGGGGTTGCGGGAACCATGGGCAGTTGACTTGAGATGACTTAGGTTTTATGCATGTCTATGACTGGGGTTATGCATGTATTGCTTATTTCCCTTCATAATTAATGTTGTTTGGTTGTGGCCAACACCAAACCCTGCCTACTATCACCATCTCGACTAAGGTAGTGATGAATAGCAAAAGAGAATTAGATGATAAGATTCAGTTGATATTTTCTAGTCTAATCGACCAAACTTGACCAAAGAGAGGTAAACTAGGATAATAGGTAATGGTTAATTGGCACGCCATGGTGGCCGACCAAGTGTCATCGTAAAATTCAACCTTCACTTTCACAAAAGGGCTAGAAGAACCTAAATTACCACCCTGTATGCGATTCATCGATCATAGTTATATTATCTAGGATAATTGAGTCAACGAGCCATGGGGAACACAATTTCCCACGTTATCCCCAAAATTGAGTGTTTTCCTAGATTTTAATTACTATTTATTTTATGTTATCTTTGAATCACAACAACCCCCATCTAGAGATTGTAGTTATAGATAGAAGGAATGATTAGTAGTGAAATCTTATACTCAAGCCCTGAATTCCCTGTGGATTCGACCTAAACCTCAGTTAGGTTAATTACTGATAGCGACCATTTTCTTATTGGAGTGTGACCATCACCAATTTGCCTTTGGATATAAGTTCTATTCACCCGGCCTTCCATGTGTCCATGTTGTGGAAGTTGGTTAGTGATCCTAGTGATATTGTGCCTTTGGAAGGTGTTAAGATGAAGGAGAACTTATCTTATGAGGAAGTTCTAGTTGAGACGTTGGATAGGCAAGTTAAGCAGCTTCGTAACAAGGTTGTGGCTTCAGTTAAGCTACTTTGGAGAAATCAACATATGGAGAGTGCTACATGGGAGACGGAATTAGACATGATGAAACGATATCAGCATCTTTTCAAATGTACTCAAGCCTAAGTCATTTGGGTTCTTCCTTTTCCATGTGATACTAATTCTTTCACTCTTCAGTTTCATGGCATAATATGCATACATGTGCACCAAAATGATTTTTATGATGTTCTGAATGATTTGAATATGTTTTGGTATGAGTTTTAATGACTATGATTTTCAAGTGATAAAATATGCATTGTATCTTGCTTTGAATGTTTTATATTCTAAGTCAAGCCTTGTTCAAGGACATTCGGTGATGAATGTTCCAAAGGGGGATATGATGTAAAGACCTAGACTTGGTATGACTTCAATGGAGCTTGAAAATTTGGTTCCAAAAAGGTTTGAACCAAGGTGACGCTTCATAGAAGCCTTCGTGATCCATGTGGTGCTATACGAATCATGTGAAGTCTCCTTGAAGTGGCCCTTGGCCTTGTGTGGGGTGTGAGGGCCTTAATGTGGAGTTTGGAACCAAGGCATATCAGAATTGGAACCCACATGGTTCTGGCAAAGAATGACTTGATAGAGGTGTTGAGTTTAACTAAGATGTGAGGCCATACGGGCAGTGTGGTGGACTATATGGTAACCTTGGGCTTTAGACTCCATAGTTTTATGCCTAAGACATATGGTATGACCCCTCTCACAGACAGTATAGTACTTCATGGTCCATGAGGCCCTTTCACATAGGTGTTGAAGTGAAAATCATGTAGGTATTAGAATGTCATGACCCAAGCCTAGGGCCTAGGCCTAGATGTGACATGGCGAATGAGAAGTTCGAAGACAACCTAAACAAGCCTCTAGATCATAACATCACACATCCTTGGTTGCGGAAGCAAAAGAAAACAATATTAAGAGTCAACTAACAAAAAGGAAAAACTGGACTTAGGGAAGTGTTTGATAGTCATAAAAATATGAGAAGAGTCATGCTCATAGCATATACGAATGTAGTATCCAACAACGCCTCTACTTTAGAGTGGAGTAGGGACCATGATACTCCCTAGGCTCACCCTCATAATAATAAGTATTCAACAAAAGAAGGAGTCTCAACATAACATGAAATAAGTTGACATTGTCCTCGGAATTGAGGACTCACCAAAGCTTTCTCCAAGAATGAACTAGCCATGTGGAGGAGGATAGACAAAAGGAGCTTCGGTTCCTACATGGTGATATCATATAGGCATAGAGTATGTATTAGTAAATTTGAATGTACTAAGTATGTGGGGTGTAATGTAACAAAGATATAAGCCAATATATTCAAAATGCATAATCATAATCAATGGTTATATAAGCTCAATATAACATGTATGATCAATGCTTGAAATAAAACATGCATGTAAAATATTTAACTTGCATAATATATAATACCTATGAGGAAAGAAACCTTAACCACATAGACCAAGCACCTGGAACTTGGAATCCAAGACACGACACCCCCTAGGTACAGGTGGCTGGGCATGACACCCCCCAGCTAGTGACCGGGCATGGCACCCTCCGGTGAAGTATGGTCTACTTGCCAAGGCAAACAAACATGATAAATCATGATAATCTGCACTATATAGATCCACTAATATAGCAAGGGTAATAAATAATCCTATGGTGGCACATAGTTTAGAGACTAAAGACTTTATATAAGGACCCTTTGGGTCGAGCCCCCATCGTAACCCTCAATTGATGCTAACTAAAATCCTATAGAATACTTGAAATAATCATTACTTTAATAACTTGTAAGAGACATGATAACATGACTTGAGTAGCTCATAAACATGCTTGGCCTCTAATGTTAACACTCCAATAGTAAAGCGGTCTCTATCAAGTATAAAACCTAACGAAAGACTAGGGTCGAATCCACAGGGAATACAGGATTTGACCATATTAATTAACCAAGAATCATTTCAAGTATGAACCAACTATATTCTCTAAAAAATGGGGAGGGGGTTGCAATTAGATTGAAATAACTACAAACTATAGTAACTAAAGTAAAGATAAAATCAATTTTGAGGAGTAATTTGGGAATTTTGTTCCCCATGATTCACTAACTCAAATACCCCAGATAATATAACTTCAATTAGGACATTACTTGCAGGATGGTAACTTAGGCTCTTCTAGCCCTTTGGTATAGGTGAAAGTCAAATTTCATTGCAGGATGAATTCGTCAGACATTACTTGCAGGATGGTTACTTAGGCTCTTCTAGCCCTTTGGTATAGGTGAAAGTCAAATTTCATGGCTACCATGGTGTGCCAAACTAACCTTTACTTATTGTCCAAGTCAACCTGTCTTGGGTTGAGTTTGATTGATTAGATGAGAACACTTTAATAAAATCCTCTCACTCATTTCCTTTTCCTATTCATGAGTATCTTGGTCGGAATCATGACACTAGGCGGGGTTTAATATTGGCCACCATTAAACAACAAGCAATCCGAAGGTAAATGGATTATACATGCAAATACCCAACTAAAGAAATGCAAATAATTCGTGTTACTTCAAGCAAGCTACTCGTGGTTCCCACAACCCTAGGTTATAGGGATTTAGCTACTCATAGCTTGGGTAAAAACACAAACAATGAATAATATAGACATTGTTGAGAAATTACCTAAGGAAAATTAAGAAGAATAAACCACCTTAATTTTGGATTCACAAGATTGAATAATGAAGTTGAATTTGGTATGTAAATGTAATAATTTTGAGGATATCTGTGCTTTTAGATTTGATTTGCAAGTGAGAAGGAAAGAACTGAAGATCATAAAAAAAAATTGGACTTGGAGCAGCTCCTACGAGTCGTACTCTTTAATATGACTCATAGTCATACCTCATAGGGGAAAACAGTAAGTATCTGAAGTTGACACATACACTACAAGCCAACCTTTCCATTCAAAGGATCTCTTACGAGTCGTAATAGGGTTCATAGTGCCCAGGTATAATTCCTATATTTTTACCAATTGTTTGGTCTGGTATGAGACCAGGACCTACGAGTCATAGGATGGCCTACAACTCGTAGTTGAGATCTCATAGCCTTGATCTGCAAATTTTTATTCACCAACCCGATCTAATATAAAAGGGTATCAAAATAAAATTTGACCTCAAAATGCATCCCAAACCCTAACCAGGCGACAGAAAACTCCTCCCCTTCACCCATATCATTTTTCCCACCAAAATCTTGACTTTCTATGTCATTTTTCAGTGAAGATTCCGGTGAGTGTTTTAATTTCTAGGGTTTCATCACGAAAACTATCTCTCTTTTCTTTGGTTCATATCTCAATCAAATTGGTAAGCTCTTTGGTTTGATTTCTCAATTTTTATTGATGAGCTTGTTCCCTACATGAGTAAATGTTTAGTCTGATCATACTTAAGTATGTCATATATTGATTTTTGAGCTAAACTTGTAATCTAGGGTTTGTAGGCCTTGAAAAAGATTGAGTTGTGAATTGAACCTTGTTGAGATTCTTGAATGCATAATTGTGAGCATGAAATTGATGAATTTTTGGTTTGTACTACATTATTGTTGTCGAAGCTGAAACTTAGGCAGTATGGGGGTAATTTCCTATGCTTGAACATGTGGGTTTGATTGAATTATTGTGAATGGTGATTGCACTCCTTTGGAATGTTGTATGGTTGTCAAGTGGTAGTTTGTCATGTATTTTATGTTTGGTGTGCTTGATGAATTGTAAAATTGATTTCAACTTTTAGGGATGATGGTCGTTTTGAACTGCCAATGTTTAGCTTGGAATTGAATATGTGTCATTTATTCTTGCTTTGCTCTTATTTGCTTGAATGAGTTGAAATTTTGTGATGTGTTTGTTCATTAAGTGGGAAGTAAGTAGGCATTGCAGGTGGCTTTGGTGCTCAGTTACGAGGCAGTTCTATGACTCGTAAGTTCCTATATGAGTCATAATGGTACCTTATAGTAAGCATAAGTTACCTGTAATTGCTTCATATTACTCATACAAGACCCACATATGACTCATAGTACCTAGTACAACTCATAGTAAGGGTCTCATCTAACTTGGCTAAGTTTTTAAAATAATTTTGGAACTACGTACGAGACAAAGACTATGACTCATAGGCCATCCTACGAGTTGTAACTACGTCTCGTATCTGTGATCAGAAAGCATTTTTAAAGGCACAACTAGTTCTACGAGGCCAATATATGACTCATAGGTCATCCTATGTGTCGTAACCGCACTCGTACCTGCATATCTGTAGTTGCATTAGTGTATAATTACTTGTTAGTTATTTCTGTTTCTCGTTCTTTGTTGAGTATTTTAGTGGATCGAATATCTTGGACTTAAATGATGTTTCCTAGGTTGTTTGTAGATAAAATGCCTCCAAAAGACAAATGGGATATTCAAGCTCTTCAACGGAGGTTGCAGGATGAATTCGTCAGCACTAACCAATCCGAGAGTTCTGTGGAAGTCTTCAGAGTCAAACTAGGTCCAGAGCCTAATCGACCTCAGACTCGGGCGCTTGCAGCATAAATGTCCATGGAAGTAAGTAGTTCCTCCTAGTCTAAAGAGGAGGAACAATAGGACAATAGGGATGGGTCAGACAGTAGCTTGCCACAGATGACCCCCTCACATTCCGGCTCTGAGTCAGAGTCAGAAAACACCTCTAGACCTAATAGGAGAAGGTCCAGTCCCAGCTGATCATAGATGGTGTGTCCCTGGAATGATAGAAATATACAACCATGGGTTGGAGGATAAAGGGCATCGTAAGTCAGTCCATTAATTTCATGAGGAGTCTAGGTTGAACACTTTGGGACTAGACAGAGTATCCAAATGAGATGCAGGATTGGATGAGCACTGATGTAGGTGAACTACGTAGCAACTAGGCAAATATGCCCCTTACATAGTCCATGAGTTCAAAGTTGCATACCTTGCTACACTCTACCAGGGGCTGCCGAAGAACAAAAGACCAATTGAATAGCTGAGGCTATGGATGGTGATAGTCCAGGGGAGGAGAGTTTATATCTCGGAGAAGGTGATCTGATGAGTGTAGTTTAGGCCTACTTATACAGTACCTTAGTCCACCGCAGAGCACGATAGCTGTATTGAGAAAATAAGGACAACAGTGAGTGGGAAAGACATTAGGACTAGGACGAAACTTCTATGGTGGATCACTACAGAGATTTGTGAGGAGGATGTTGAGTTGACGTGGGTCACAAACCATGCAAATCCTATAGTAAAAGCCTACCTCCTAATCCAAGATAAGTTCTGGTGGTCCATTATCCATTGCCGTATTAGGCCAACTTTTACAGATAATGTGATCACCCTCGAGAGAGTGATATTGTTGGCAAGCTTCCTAGCTGGCTATGTTGTAAATTGGGCCCAGATTATTTCAGAGCAAATTCATGAGGCTGCAGCTTGGACAAGCACCTTACTACCATTTCCAGTGCTGATTCATCGACTATGCCGTACAACAAGTGTTCCTATTGACTCTCATCGGGATCCTCATGTAGATCCATATGCACTATAGATCCCAACCTGATAGAGGCTAATGAGAAACTGGTGGCCTTGCCACAAGTAGCTCCTCCAGCTATCCCAAAGCCATTCTCGGTGGAGCCTCAGATGCTAGGTTCACCTGCAGCTACCACCGGCACTACTCCGGCTACTACAGAGCCAACAACTGTAGTCTAGATCGAGTCTATAACATCCTCTAGCACTCCGGCACTAGTAACATTTGTTTTGCAGGTTGACCCTCTGTTCTCTACTATTGTATTTCAAGCTTTATTTCGTAGGGTTACTGTAGCACAGGAGAGGCTACGTGAGCTGTCAATGTGAGTCCAGCCATTTATTGATAAGACTGTTCGGGACTCCGAGAAGAGGTTGAAGGTATATATTTATGATTTGATTGATAAGAGAGTCCGAGCAGCAGATGCCACAGTCAATACATTTGAGGCTTGAGTTCAAAAGAGGCTTGAGGGAGCTAGGCCTGCCGCTGCGAGTGCACTTACTAAGGAGTTGGCCAAACACAAGGCTAACTTATTACAGATGTTGGCTGCCCCTATTCCAACCCTAAAGGGAACACCTGTGGGAGATGAGGCATTTGATTAGCTCGCCAACCATTCAAACACCAGAGGGAAGACACCTTTAGAGCATGCTGATCCAAAGCTGACCACGAAGAGGCCAAATCTTGAGGAAGAGGAGCCCATACCTGAGGAGGTGGTGTAGGAGTCACTTTTTTTGGTGACTATTTATAGAAAGAAAGCACGACACACCCCACTTGGAGAGGGTAGTTCCTGCACTGCAGTAGAGGAGGAGACCCAACCCCAGGACCCCGCAGATTAGCCTAAGACTGGTGCTTGATACACCTTGATGTTTGACTTCTTTTGACCCCAATGCTCATTTTGTTATGATTGGATATGTTGTTTTCTTTTTCAGACAATCTTTTCATTTTTTTGGATTTTGGTTGTGTTTAAATATGTTTATGCTGGATGTTATTTTTATTTCTACTTTGGATGTTTATTTGTGGTATTTAATGATTGTATGTATATATTTCTATGTTATCATGTTTTTCTTTTATTGTTGTCTTTACTTTGTGGACAAAGTATCCTATTTTGGTGGGTTGGTGGAAGTTATGGATTAAGGTGAAATCTGAGTAGCCTCTAATCCATAACTTCCCCTATTTTTGATCCCAAGGTTTTCTTGTCGTCCTTTTTTTTTCTTGCGGATGTTTATTTTTCTGTTGAACTGACATGTTTAGGTAGTGTAGATAATAGGTAAATTCATAATAATGTTATCTTTTGGCATATATATATATAGTTCTTAGATTTTCTTTAAACTTTTTATGCAAAAATTTGGTACTCTCAAAATTTTTGAGGTTGTGAGTATTGATGCATTTATACAATTGTGAGTATCTTACAATGTTTGTTCTGATATTATGAAGGTAACTTGAGATTGAAAGCATGACTTGTGAATCTATACTTAATTGTCGATGCAATTGCCATGTGTGTTGTGAGCTTATTTTGCTATATTTATGCATCTTATGTGGACTTAGAGCTTGCCTTGTTCCTCTAAAGTTAGTTTGGTAATATGGTGGATATGGAAGGGATCTTAGGCCTTTGTTCCTTGAGTGAAACCTCTTTTAGCCTAAATGACCTACCAAATGAGCGAGTGAATCCCTTGTTCCAAACATTTGAGTTTATCATGTACTCATTCTTTCTTAATACCTTGCTAACTTAACCTTAGTTGATGAAATGCCTTTATAATGGCCCAGGTCTAACCTTGAACACATGAATCTTGATTGAAGCTAATAGCCTAAGTTGAGAGTGGCTGCAGTTACTCGCCCTTGTTTGAGGAATAGATATTGTGTACTTCACCTGAGCTTAAAAGCCTAAGTTGAGGGTGACCCTTTTTGTGGCAAAGTAATAATAATAAGGTGGTTAGTGGGGAAATCAATAAAGAAATGAAAAGGCATGAATCGAGCGAAGAAAAAGAAAAGAAAAGTGCCTTGAGTTAAGGAAAAAGTAGTAAAAATGAGTTTGAAATCAAGGCTCAGCTGAAAAAGAGAAAGAAAGCACTCGAGATAAGTTCAAAATAAGAGAATAAGAGTGGATTATGAAAGCAAAAAAGTGTTGGTAAACATGGTTCAAGGATTGCTTTAGCCACTATTTGCCAAAAATACCTCACCAAAGCTCCCTGAACCAATGCCATAAGCTTATAAGTCCTAAAGTGATCCACCTCTAATTTATCACCAAGCCAGAAAAATGAGTATACGGGCAAGCTAATGGTGTTAGTCATTGTGCAGGAATTTCAATTGTGAGTGAAAATATTTCCTCAGTCCCTGATATTTGAATGTTCTTGAGTTAATATAAGGGACCTTTTTCTAGTGAGGGCATTTGCACTACTAGAGTAGCATATGACTATACCAGTGATTTTTGATGGTTGATGCTCATTAGTTTGTGAAAGTTGCATTGTTAGGTCTTTCATGATGTTCTGGTTTGCTCAATAACTTGGAAACCCTAATGAGTTTTAATGACTTTATGATTTTCAAGTGATAAAATATGCATTCTATCTTGTTTTTTAAATGTTTTATATTCTAAGTCAAGCCTTGTTCAAGAACATTCAATGTAGTAGTTGGGTACCTGAACCAAATGAGTTGTTGTATATGCCATTGATATAGATTCTATGTATTTCTCTTTGTCTATGTAGATTGAGTCATCGCTTGAGGACAAGCAACAATTCTTAAGTTGTAAGTGTTGATGTGCTATCAAATTACATAACATTTGGTGCCTAAAACAAGGGATTTTGTGAGTTCTTAAAGAAACTTCTAAGTGTTTTGATGTGTTTTTGTGTTAATCTTAAAGAAAAGTTAAGTTGGCATTATTTTGAAGAAAAGTTATAGATTTTGTTGAAGCATAGGCCATACGAGCCCTCCTACGTGTCGTAGCTCATGCTACTAGTCATAGGTTGTGTCATAGCAGGAATCAGAGAACAAAAAATCAAAAATCTGCCAAGTGAATGTCACCCCTATAAGTTGTAAGACACATTACGACTCGTATAGGTGGACTTGTAGCAAGAATCAGAGAGCCAAAATATTGGACAAAAAACTGAAGACCAAGACTACGAGACCAATATACGAGTCGTAGCTTGAGTAATGAATCATACCTATGGGTCATACCAGTTCAGTCCAAGATTCCAAGAATCTACTATGTGACCCCAACTTCATCTTATAGTCTAACCTACGAGTCGTAACTATGAAATTTATCAGATGCCAACTTTTTTTTTTTGCATAATTCCTAGTGATATTTTGTAAATACTATAAATAGTTTAAGTTAGGCTTTTGAAGGGAGTTCGAATAGTAGACATTTCTCCATTATATTTTGATGCTTTGCTTAGGTTTTTAGAGTAGATTATTGTTCTCTTTAGGAAACCCATTTTGGGGATTGCAAATCTTGCTTTATACTCATTGTTGATCAATCAAGCGTGTGGGTTTGCAACTTGTGGTGCCTATCTCTTTTACTCTCAACTATGTCTATTATGTACATTTTTGTGTGTTTTATCTTAGCCATGAGTAGCAAAACACCCAAACTTGGGGTTATAGGAACCATGGGTAGTTGACTTAAGATGACTTAGGTTTTATGCATGTCTATGATTTGGGTTTTTGCATGTATTGTTTATTTTCCTTCATGATTAATGTTGTTTGGTAGTGGGCAACACCAAACCCTACCTTCCATCACGATCTTGACTAAGGCAGTGATTAATGGGAAAAGAGAATTAGATGACAGGATTCAGTTGATGTTTTCCCATCTAAACAACCAAACCTGACCAAAGGGAGGTTTACTGAGACAATAGCTAATGGTTAATTGGCACGCCATGGTGGCCGACCAAGCGCCACGGTGAAATTTGACCTTCACTTTCATAAGAGGGCTAAAAGAACCTAAGTTACCACCCTGCATGCGATTCATCGATCATAGTTATGTTATCTAGGATAATTGAGTCAATGAGCCATGGGGAACACAATTTCCCACGTTGTCCCCAAAATTGAGTGTTTTCCCAGATTTTAATTACTATTTATTTTATGTTGTCTTTGAATCACAACAACCCCTCCCTCCCATCTAAAGATTGTAGTTATAGATACTAGGAATGATTAGTAGTGAAATCTTATACTCAAGCCCTGTATTCCTTGTGGATTCAACCCTAACCTCAATTAAGTTAATTATTGATAGCGATTACTTTCTTATTGCAGCGTGACCATCACTAATTTGCCTACTGATATGAGTTCTATTCACCCGGTCTTCTATATGTCCATGTTGTGGAAGTTGGTTGGTGATCCTAGTGCTATTGTGCCTTTGGAAGGTGTTGAGATGAAGGAGAACTTATCTTATGAGGAAGTTCTAGTTGAGACTTTGGATAGGCAAGTGAAGCAGCTTCGTAAGAAGGTTGTGGCTTCAGTTAAGGAACTTTGGAGAAATCAACATGTGGAGAGTGCTATATGGGAGGCAAAATTGTACATGATGAAATGATATCCGCATCTTTTCAAATCTACTCAAGCCTAAGTCATTTAGGTTCTTCCTTTTCCATGTGGTACTAATTCTTTCACTCTTTAGTTTCATGGCATGACATGCATACATGTGCACCAAATGATTTTTATGATGTTTTGAATGATTTGAATATGTTTTGGTATGAGTTTTAATGACTTTATGATTTTCAAGTGATAAAATATGCATTCTATCTTGTTTTTTAAATGTTTTATATTCTAAGTCAAGCCTTGTTCAAGAACATTCAATGATGAATGTTCCAAATGAGGAGATGATGTAAAGACTTAGACTTGGTACGACTTCAATGGAGCTTGAAAATTTGGTTCCAAAAAGGTTTGAACCAAGGTGATGCTTCATAGAAGCCTTCACGATCCGTGTGGTGCTATACAAACCATGTGAAGTCTCCTAGGAAGTGGCCGTTGGCCTTGTGTGGCTGTGAGGGCCTGAATATGGAGTTTAGAACCACGGTATATCAAAATTGGAGCCCACATGGTTCTGGCAAAGAATGAGTTGATAGAAGTGTGGAGTTTAACTAAGATGTGAGGCCATATGGGCAGTGTGGTGGACCATATGGTAACCTTGGGCTTTAGACTCCATAGTTTTGAGCTAAGACATATGGTATGGCCTCCCTCACGGACTGTATAGTACCTCATGGTCTATGAGGCCCTCTCGCATAGGTATCAAAGTGAAAATCTTCTAGTTATTAGATTTTCACAACCCAAGCCTAGGGCCTAGACGTGACATTGCGAATGAGCTGAAGACAACCTAAACAAGCCTATTGAACATAACATGCACACATCCTTGGTTACGGAAGCAAAAGAAAACAATATTAAGAGTCAACTAACAAAAGGAAAAACTGGACTTATGGAAGTCTTTAATAGTCATAAAAACATAAGAAGAGTCATGCTCATAGCATATACAAATATAGTATCTAACAACACCTCTACTTTAGAGTGGAGCGAGGGCCAAGAAACTCCCTAGGCTCACCCTCATAATAATAAGTATTCCACAAAAGAAGGAGTCTCAACATAACATGAAATAAGTAGATATTGTCCTCGGAAATGATGACTCACCAAAGCTTTCTCCGGGAACGAACTAGCCATGTGGAGGAGGATGGACAAAAGGAGCTCGATTCCTACATGGTGATATCATGTAGGCATAGAGTATACATTAGTACATTTGAATGTACTAAGAATGCAGGGTTCAATGCAACAAAGATATAAGCCAATATATTCAAAATGCATAATCATAATCAATGGTTATATAAGCTGAATATAACATGTATGATTAATGCTTGAAGTAAAACATGCATGTAAAACATTTAACTTGCATAATATGTAATACCTATGTGGAAAGAGACCTTAAGCAACATAGACCAAGCTGCTACAACTTAGAATCCATGGCATGACAACCCCTTGGTACAGGTTGCTGGGCATGACACCCCCCAGCTAGTGACCGGGCATAACACTCTCCAGCAAAGTATGGTCTACTTGCCAAGGCAAGCAAAGATGATAAATCATGATAATATGCACTAAATGAATCTACTAATATAGCAAGGGTAATAAATAATCCTATGGTGGCACATAGTTTAGAGAGTAAATACTTTATATATGGACTATTTGGGTCGAGCCCTCATGTTAAGCCTCAATTGGTGCTAAGTCAAATCCCATAGAATACTTGCAATAATCATTACTTTAATAACTTGTAAGAGAAATGATAACATGACTTGAGTAGCTCATAAACATGCTTGACCTCTGATGTTAACGCTCCAACAGTAAAGCAGTCTCTATCAAGTATAAAACCTAACCAAAGACGAGGGTTGAATCTATGGGGAATACAAGATTTGACCATATAGATTCACCAACAGTCATTTCAAGTATGAACCAACTATATTCTCTAAAAAAGAGGGGGAGGGGTTGCAATTAGATCAAAATAACTAAAAACTATAGTAACTAAAGTAAAGATACAATCAATTTTGAGGAGCAATTTGGGAATTGTGTTCCCCATGATTCACTAACTCAAATACACCAGATAACATAAATTCAATTAGGACATTACATGCTGGACGGTAACTTAGGTTCTTCTAGCCCTTTGGTAAAGGTGAAAGTCAAATTTCACAGCTACCATGGTGTGCCAAACTAACCATTACCTATTGTCCCAGTCAACCTCTCTTTGGTTGAGTTCGGTTGATTAGATGAAAACACATCAATCGAATCCCCTCACTCATTTCCTTTTCCTATTCATAACTATCTTGGTAGGAATCATGATACTAGGTGGGGTTTGATATTGGCCACCATCAAACAATAAGTAATCCAAAGGTAAATGGATAATACATGCAAATACCCAACTAAAAAAATGCAAATAATTCGTGTTACTTCAAGCTAGCTACTCATGGTTCCCAAAACCCCAGGTTGTGGGGGTTTAGCTACTTATAGCTTAGGTAAAAACACAAACAATGAATAATATAGACATAGTTGAGAAATTACCCAAGGAAAATGAATAAGAATAAACCACCTTGATTTTGGATTCACAAGCTTAAATAATGATGTTGAATTACAAGTGATTCCAATCTCCAAATTGGGTCCTCAAAGTGAAACCCTAGTTGTCTACTCTCAAACTGTAAACATTCTCACTACAAAGTGTTCTATGATATGTGTAATCTGATTCTTCCCCTTCTAAAAACCCTTACTTATACTATTTATACTATTTATAAAGAGGTCCTTAAAATAAATTAGAAAATATGGTCTGCAGCAGTTACGGCTCGTAGATACAACTCGTAGGGTGACCTACAACAGTAATCGGGCTTTTGTAGTCAGCACCTTGGCATTTTGGACTTGATACCTATGATCTATGCTACGAGTCATTGTCTGATCTATGACTCATAGTGTCTTCTCAAAGTCCAACCTTGCATTTCTTGGTCTAAATTAAATCAACACTGTTAATCACTATGAGGTCCTCCTCTACGAGTCGTCGTGAGGACAAGGACTAGTACCCTAGGCTCATATGCTGAACTTCACTTTCTCAGATTTTTATTTTGGAAGTTGTTAATCACTACAATCATCCCCTATGACTCATAACTTGGGCTATGACTTGTAGTGGGTCTCGTAGGTCCTTAAATTCAACAAAATCTGCTACTTTTCCCCAAGATTAAACTAACCATTTACTTCTTCCACCAATGGTGCTTTGTAGTGGGTCTCGTAGGTCCTTAAATTCAACAAAATCTGCTACTTTTCCCCAAGATTAAACTTACCTATATTTTCTGCAAAAATAAACAAAAAACACATAAAAACCATAAAAAGTCACATTGAGAACACACAAAATCCCTTTTTTTAGGCACCAAATATGGTGTATTTTAATAGCACATCAACATCCTCAACTTAGAATTGTTGATTTTCCTCAAGCGATGACTCAATCTAGATAGATAATGAGCAATACATAGCAATCATCCTTCTAGCATATACTTTACTCAATTTCAACTTAGATGCCCAAACTAGCACTTTCAAAACATGGTCATGTAGCTATCAAGCAAACCAAGGCACATTGAGGCATTTGACAATCCAACTATGTCAAGTTAAGGAGTATCAATAATCTTCAATCACTAAACAAGTCATATACTAACCAGATAATGCAAATGCCCTCACAGAAAAGAAGTCCCTCTTTTTTAACTCAATAAGCTTTCAAAGTATATTAAGGGACTGTTCAAGCATACTTACTCCCACAAATGAGATTCATGCATGATGACCAATATCATAGGCTTGCACATAAACATATAACCCGAACTATTGACTGATTGGATTAGGATCACTTTATGACTTCATAAGCTTGTAAGGTAGGTTCATGGGGCTTTGGTATGGCATGTTGGGCAATTAGTGACTAAAGGCCAACCTTCAACTACGTTTTTCAACATTTTCACCTTAACAACTCAATCATTCTTACATAGTTCTCCCTTACTCCATATTTTCAGGCTTTTCAGCTATTTTCTTTTTATTTTTCAGCTTGTGCCTTATATTCAAACTCAATTTGCTTTTCCAACTCATTATTTTCAAACTCATTTTGATTTTTCAACTTATACTAAGGCATTTTTTTCTCTTTTTCACTTACCTAGTATATGCCTTTACATTGTTTCTTCTATTCCTAACTAATCACTTCATTTTTGCTATGGTACCACAACATAGGCTACCCTCAACTTAGGCTTCTAGCCTGAGGTGAAGTACACATTATCCAATCCCCAAACCAGTACCACTTTTGGTAGCCACCCTCAAATTCAGCTTTTGCCTCAATCAAGGTTCACATTGTTCAAGGATAAACTAGGGCCAATATTAAGGTATTTAACTAAATAAGGTTCAGTGTGACACCCCGTAACTCTATGCTCTTGTGCCCATATTTCAAGCCTCATTTGGTTAGATTGGGTATGTATTAGGTTCATCAGAGACTCCTAGTACCTAAACAAGTTCAGGACTTCCCTAAGAGTTGAGTTTTGGGTGATGGTTCATGAAAGGGTCAACTTTAAATAAGCATAACTTTTAGAACACTTAGACCTGGATGGCCTACGATATGTAAAATGAAAGCCCTTTGAGTTAGCTTTCCAACATACCTAGTTCTACCTCATTTAGAATTCAGAGACAAACGTTATAGCCAGTTTACTAAAGATAGCAAGTGCAGAGTTGCACTACGAGCCTACAGTTAGGAGTCGTAAGTCGGGATATGACTCGTAGGTCAAGCTCGTAGCAATTTCTAGAGACTCTAAAATTGAGCCTAGGGTTCATGTGAAGGGTCCTATGAGTTGTAGTGCTACCTACAGGTCATAACGAGGCCTATAACAACTGTTAGACAGCTTTTTAGGAAGGATTATTTTGGTCCTTTCCTAGCCTTTCTAACTTCTAGATTGACCTTTTTATGCTCATTCAAGGTCCCAAAACCCTTAAGTTCTTCATGGTATTGATAAAATACTCTCTCAAACCCTTATATGAATATTTCACTCCAAAGTTAAGTGACCAAATCTCTTTTGGATCTTAAGGAATTCTTCCAAGCTTTAAGTTCTCACCTCCATCTTCACCAAAAAATTCTCCAAAGCTAAGGTATCTAGTGTTGAACCATTTACTTCTTCCACCAATGGTGCTTAGATCCTATTATTACTAATATTGCATGATTTAAAGTACATTTCACATGTAGGTGTTGTATATTGAGAAATTTACTATATAGTGATTTATGTTCATGAAAGTATGGTTGTTTTATCATGTTTTGAGCTCTAGATCTTAGACATAATGTTGAATTTGATGAGGGGTTTTAATATTAATGTCTTGGGAGTATTGCAAGGTGTTGATTGAAGGTTTCACAATAGATTTTCTTGCATGGTTTTATCTCAAAATTGCATGGTATTTTACTTTTATAACACACCCCTAAGGTGTTCGATAAAATGTCCGGTTATGGTTTCTTGAGGAAATAAAGGTCCAAAGCATGAGATATGATATGAATGATGTTATGATGATGAAATAAGCTTACACATATGATTATTCCTATATGAAGTGTTGCACTAGAACATATGATAAATCCTATATAAAGTGATGCATTAGACTACGCCTAATCCGGGGGGGACAAGAGCGTGGGTAACCTATCGAGGGGTTAGTACCTTGGTAACTAAGGTTGGGGTTATTACTCACCAACTATGTAAGGGGTTTCTACTTCACGACCCAGATGACAGGTGTGAATAGCATTAACCATATGAGGGGTGCGTACCTCACCACCTAAGGTGATGGGGTGTTACTATCACTATCTTAGCCCAACACAAGGTTGGATAGCTTGCTTGATCTCATCTTCACATATGATATCCTATCTGAGCATGAATTACTTAAGCATGGTTTACTTATGCATTGATCATACTTGTCATATTGCTAAATTATGCATATTGCCTATCGCTATGCATTTTGGATTATGATGCTTATCTCTTGTGGCATTGAATCCTACATACTTAGTACATTCAAATGTATTAATGTATACTCTTGCCTACATGATATCACCATTTAGGAATTAGTGCGTAAGTTTATCATTCTCCTCATCTACGTGGCTAGATTGTTGCTACTCAAAGCTAGTTGGTAAGTCCTCCATTTTGGGACCTTAGTCTATGTTATTCCTATTATTTATTGAGACATTCCTTCTTATATTCTATCTTTACTATGAGGGTTAGCCCGAAAGCTTTGTCTTGGCCCTCACTCTGTCTATGTATTAGAGGTTTTTGTTGGACACAATATGTATCTATGTTATGAGCTTGACTTTGACTCTTGATTATGATGTTTAGGCAATCTACCCTTAGTCCCATTTCCCTTATTCTTACTGTATATTTTATTTTATATGCTTCCACAACCAATGATGTGTAATGACAAGTTAACAGGCTTGTTTAGGGTTCCTTTGGGTTTTTTATTTGTTGGTATGAGAGCACTAGGTTGATAGATCCTCGAAGTCCAACACACCATGTCGATTAAATTCTTATTCATGGTTGTGTTGTACACCACAACTATGAGTAGGAGGCTATAAGATGTTTTAGGAAATGTTTTCCTTCTTCATACTCAGAGTCATGCTATCGAGTTATAGTAAGTTTTTCCTCCCTAAAGATTGTTCTTTGATAAGATAGATCATGCATAACAATCGAGGTAGAAGGGCCCAAACTCACGAGGAGCAACCTACCAATGGTGAACTCTTGGATGCTCTTACTATGCTTGCCCAAGTTGTGGCCAATCAAGTCAACCAAGGGGCCCAAGCCTCTCATGCTACCACCCCGAGGGCCAGGGTATGAGACTTATGAGGATGAATCCTCTGATATTACATAGGTCAAAGGTGGATGATGGTCCATAAGAGTTCAATGATGAGGTCTACAAATTTTTTAATATCATGGGTGTTAGGCCGAATGAGAAAGCAGAGTCGGTGTATACCAATTCAAATGGGTAGCCTAAATATGGTATGAACAATGGAAGGGGGAAAAAGGAAATAGTTATGTGGGCTTTTAGGAGGAGTTCAAATTGACTTTTCTTAATCGGTTCTTTCCTCTTGAGCTTAGGTAGGCTAAGTTGGTAGAGTTCATAAATTTGAAGCAAGGTACTATGAATGTGAGGGAGCATGCCCTCAAGTTCAATCAACTTTCAAAATATGCTCCTCACTTGGTGGCCGATCTTGGGACTAGGATGAACAAGTTTGTAATAGGTATCTCCAACTTGGTGAGTGTGGAATGTCAGTCCATTATATTGATTGGTGAAATGGATTTTTTCCATTTGATGACTTATGCTGAACAAATAGAGGAGGAAAAGTTGTGGAAGAAGAAAGGTAAGGAGGCCAAGAGAGCTCGTGGTGAGGGAAAGTTCTAAAGATGCCAAAGTCATGCTAGTATGGCACCTTATGCTAGGGGCCCAATGTGTGGTAAATGTCATGGTGCTCCATGCTTTAAGAAAACTAATGCTGGTTATGGATGTGGAGAGAATGGTCATAAGATAATAGATTAACCTCTTAGGCGCAAAAGAGGTAGATGTGGTCTGGTTGCTCAAGGGGATGCTCCAAAGTATACTCGAATCTTTGCTCTTCAAAGGAGGCAAGAAGTAGATGAGGTGCCCCATGTTGCTACTGGTATGTTGAAGTTTCCTTGACTTAGATGTGTGTGCATTGTTAGGGCCGGAGTGCTATTATTTCTATCTTTATTCTTTCAGATTGCTAGTGGGCTTCTTGTGTGTCTCCGGTGGTGATGTGAACCTTTGGTGTGTATATTTTTGTTGAGTATATGGTTGCTAGAAAGTCCATAAGTGTTAATCCATGTTCTTATTACATAGAGGTCTTGTCTTGCAATCTTGGTTAAACTTAGCTTAATGTGTTGGAGGTCTTGGGATGGCTTGGCTATTTGCATAGCATGTTTCCAATGAGTGTAGAACCTGTAAGGTTGTAATCTGATGGTTGAGGATGGTTGATCTATTTGGTCAACTATAATGGGTTAGTCACTTCACTAAGGTTGATCTTCAATTTGAGCTTTGTCCTCAAGTGAGCCTTATTAGTATTGGTGGAGTTGTTCGGTTGATTTATGCATTGTCTATGTTTATGGATACCTAAAATATGGTCTTAAAACCTTACCTTGATATATGGTGGTGATCTTTAGTGATAGGGCATAGATTTGTTTAGAGCTTGTGAATCTTTGGGGGTAGTGTTACAAGTCTTGGAGAATGAGGGTTTGTTTACTAAATAAGGTAGGTATCAGTTGAGGATAACAAGAAGGTATTTAGGACTCCCTAGGAATTATGATATGAGTGTGCCTTAGTCTTTCTAGTAAGGCTAGTCTTGTGGTTGGTACTCTAAGTAGCCTAGTATATGAGGAAAATGGTGGCAAAGAGGAGAATAGTGTGGTCCATTTATTAGTTAGGTTGGAAGTTAGGTTGAGGGAAGTTGAGGATGGTAGTATAGTGTTCTTGATGGTTCCAAATCTTCTTGAGTTAAGAGGTCTAGATTAGGCAAGGCCTTGATTTAGCCTTGTTAGAGTGGAAGTTTTCGGTGAGAAGAGGATAGAGTGTAGGTTGTCTCCCAAGGGGGAGATGGTGGTTATGGTACCGAGTAGGTTAGGTGTATTTAAGGTTGCCAATTGAGTTGAGAATTGTGAGTCCTTATATAGTCTAGAGGGAAGTTGGTAATATTTGGTAAGTTTAGGGATTGCCTATGGATAGGAGTTAGGTTAGTTCAGTTCTTCATGCTTCTAGGTTGATGGGATGTGTTGGTGCCTCTTGTGCTATAGTACTCTTGGATATTGTCGGTAATGTGGAGGATAAGTTGACTTCGGAGAAGGTCCTACTGGATGTACGGATGGGTAAATGGAAAAGTTGAATGATAATGATGTGGTGTTTGCCAAGGCCCTCTTTGGAGGAGTCATCTATTTGTACGTGTCTCTCGAGAAGTTGATGTGGGCATGGAGAAGCAATATCTGTATTACTCACATTCTATTTAAGTTTATGATAACACGTCAAGTCTTTTCTATGATTCCAAGTCTTATATTTCAGCCCCTATGTTATTCATATGCATTCATGTTTAACTTGGCAAATACATCGTGATTTTACACTTATGTTGAGATTTTGAAAATGATGTTTTGAACAATTTGAATGCATTTTAGTATGACTTTTAACTACATTATGATTTTCAACTGGTTAGCTATGCAATTGATCTTATGGTTGGAAGTTTCATGTTCTAATTCAAGCCTTTTAAGTTTTGTTCTTCCATATTCGAGAACGAATGTTCCCAAGGGAGAGTTACTATGACATCCCATAACTCCATTCTCTTGTACCCATGTTTGAAGCATCATTTGGTTATATTGGGGGTGTATTGGGTTCATGTGATACTCCTAGTACCTAGACAAGTTCAAGACTTCCCTAAGAGTTGAGTTTTGGGTGATGTTTCATGCAAGGTTCAACTTTAAATAGGCATAACTTTTAGCATACCTAGAAATGGGTGGCCCACGATAAGTTAAATGAAAGCCCTTTGAGTTAGCTTTTCAATGCATTTGATCTCACCTCATTTAGAGTTTGGAATCAAAAGTTCTAGCCATTTTACTGAAAACTACCAGTGTAGAGTTGCACTACGAGCCTACAATTATGAGTCGTAGGTCGGGGTATGATTCATAGGTCAAGCTTGTAGCTATTTCCAGAGACTCTGAAATTGAACCTTGGGGTCATGTGAAGGGTTCGACTAGTGGTAGTGCTACCTATGGGCCATAATGGGGCCCGTAATAGCCGTTAGATAGCTTTTTATAAAGGGTTATTTTGGTCCTTTTCCACCCTTTCTGAGCTCTAGATTGACGTTTTTATGCTTATTCTAGGTCCCAAAACCCTTAAGTTCTTCATTGTATTGATAAAATACTCTGCCAAACCCTTATACTAATATTTCACTCCAAAGTCAAGTGACCAAATTTCTTCCGGATCTTAAGGAATTCTTCCAAACTTCAAGTTCTGACCTCCATCTTCACCAACAAATTCTCCAAAGCTAAAGTATGTGGTGTTGAACCATTGAATCCTTCCATCCATGTGTCTTAGACCATCTTTTTACTAATATTGCATGATTTAAAGTAGATTTCACATGTGGGTTTGTATATTGAGAAATTTACTGCACAGTGATTTATGTTCATGAAAGTATGGTTGTTTTAGCATGTTTTGAGCTCTAGATCTTGGATCTAATGTTGAATTTGATGAGGGGTTTTGATGTGAATGTCTTGGGGGTGTTGTAAGGTGTCAATTGAAGGTTTCACAATAGATTTTCTTGCATGATTTCATCTCTAAATTGTATGGTCCTTTACTCCCATTACATACCCTAAGGTGTTTGATAAGATGTCCAGTTATGGTTTCTTGAGGAAATGAAGGTCCAAAGCATGAGATATGATATGAATAATGTTATGATGATGAAATAAGCTTATGTATATGATTATTCCTATATGAATTGCTGCACTAGAGCATATGGTAAATCCTATATAAAGTGATGCATTAGACCACACCTAATCCAGGGGGAACAAGTGCCCGGGTAACCTATCAGGGGGTTTGTACCTTGGTAACTGAGGTGGGTGTTAGTACACACCAACCATGTGATGGGTTCATACTTTTTCACCCAGATGATAGGTGTGAGTATCATTAACCATGTGAGGGGTGCGTACCTTACAACCTAGGGTGATGGGGGTGTGACCATCATCATCTTAGCCCAACACAAGGTTAGATAGCTTGCTTGGTCTCATCTTCACATATGATATCCTATTTGAGCATGAGTTACTTAAGAATATTTTACTTATGCATTGATCATACATGTCATATTGCTATATTATGCCGATTGCCTATCGCTATGCATTTTGGATTGTGATGCTTATCTCTTGTTGCATTGCATCCCATATACT